>JAECUM010062579.1:0-15989 GCA_016617855.1 Megalonaias nervosa | reverse complement strand
GCATGCAGGTAAAACGTACATGCAAAATAAGAAAGCAATTATTGTCTTTTATGAACTGGAGAGACGTTTATAAAACCTTTCTCCAATCCGGTGACCTAGTGGTTAGAGAGTCCGCCTCAGATGCGGGAGGTCGCGGGTTCGAACTCCGGCCGAGTCATACCAAAGACTTATACATATGGTACTAACAGCTTCCTCGCTAGGCGCTCAGCATAAAGTGGTTAGTGTTAGGACTGGTCGGCCTGGTGTCAGGATAATGTGTCTGGGTGGGACATCATGCTACATGTCTGCGCCATGATGCCTCAGTGCTAGACATCACTATAAACGTGCCGCACTGCAGACATCGTAGTGATATGACTGAAATTTGTTTAAAGCTACGTTAAAAAATCCAAAATCCAGATAAAACCATTCTCGTGCTAAGATTCAGACTCGGCTCATTATTCTGACGTCTTACTGGCTAATGTCTAAGTACTGACCAATCCGATATTAGAATTCCAACTAAAGTCTTAGCCTAAACATGAAAATAGTTTCATTATGACACAATAAAGGCAGGACAACACTTTCAGGAAGTAAAATTTATTTTTGTAAGATTTGCGAAGAGGTAAATGTTGGAGATATCCAGCCTTTATCAACATGTATCTCCGTTATTATTTATGGTAAGGCCAAACAACACATTATTCACGGCTGTATGCACAAGGGACATTTTAACACAATACATTCGCTCCATGCTGGTTCGAGATTATATTGTTGGCTCAAATATGCAGAATTATCTGTCCTATTTCTTCCAGCTCTACTTTTGTACGTTTTAGCAAATTTTCAAAGTCATTAATATTTTGGGAAAACGGGTCGGTTATGGTTCTCTTTGATTCCAATAATAATAATAATAATAATAATAATAATAATAATAATAATAATAATAATATTATTATTATTATTATTATTATTATTATTATTATTAGATGGGCTATTCATATTAGTTCATTTGCTACAGAGCTGCTTCCAGTATTCTTCCGTATGGGTTCCTTGCGCAAATGATAATTGTGCAATATGCGCATTTTCGTGGTTTTCAGAGATGGGGTTTGGACGGTGTGGTTGTAAATGGGTGAAATATAGTTAGAACATCATTGCTGTACGAATGACTGTACCTTTTCCCCATTCTCTGAGAAGCATGAAAATGTATGATAGTGTTGATGTGTCATCGGACAAGCCGCAAATTCACACGTACACATGATTCTTTGCGTTCCGAACAAGCAACTGTTATGAAAATTCTGAAATGCTACCTAAACACTAACAATGAAATAATTTAAATTGCGGGAAGCTGAGTTTCACTACTGTACTTACAGTTCTTAACTGTTTCACTTAATAATCTTTACCCATTACTTACCACTAATCAACTAAGCTTCTGTGGGAAGAAGAATGAAAAGTAATATCCTTTCAACCACCTTTCCAATTATTGGATCGTAACATTGATGAATAAAACCACGTTTTGCACAATAAAATTGAAAACCTTCAACACTGTCAGTAGACCTTTTCCTGAGATATCGCTTGGTCGATTTATAGAGAAAATAACGCACGCTCTACCTCTCTACTCAAACTGTCTGTTTGTTTTGATCCATATCTATCTTGATTATGGGTTTCTGCGACATTTATGTGGAAATGTATTCCTTCCCTGCGGCCAAATGCATGATTACATAGGGTTTAATGAGACAGTCATGCCAGTATACATCCACAAAGCAAAGACATATAGGCTGGTTAGGAATATTGATATGCCAATAACTCAGCAATCTATTGTGTTTTGGTTGCTATGGTGAAAATTAAAACAGAGTTATTGGTTCAGCAGGTCAAAGTCGAACGTACGCATATTGTTTAGATATAAATCTACTGTTAAATTAGCCTATCGTCATATGTCAAACAGCCTCTAACATATACAGATGTCTATGACCCCGGAACCGTAACTATTGCTGGGACAAGTGTGAAGAATTACGCAATTATTAAAATAATGAAAGCTTGTCGGACATCAACGTCTGATATTGATAGCATGATAAATTCAAATTGTTATATAAATGTAACATTTCAAAACAGGCTTCTTAAAATGTTTAGTATAAACTCAAATTTAAAACTAATTTATGTAGATTGTCAGAATGAAAATAAAAAAAAATGCATTTTAAATGACGTGTTATGCTGAATGGGCGCGGTTATCTCTGCAGTAGCAAAAGGTCACTCACATACACAGATAATAAAAATCCACTTGTTTGCCTGCATTTATAGCTGTACGGAGAGAGACCATTAAGTTGGAATTTATGTCCTTAAGGTATCTCTAACTTATGAATTCACGTTACCAGAGGTAAATTAAAACGTGTATACTTTCATTGAAATCATTTTTAAGTTCCAGAGAAAAATTTGTAGTTTAGGTTAATCTTTGTGAAAAATTTAGGTGCCTTAGTTCCAATAGTAAGGAATGAAAATGAAAAAGTACTACCAGCACACTGATGACCAATGTGCACAACCATAATTTATCAATCATTTTCAAATGTCATGTAGGAATACGAGAACATTAAAGATCAAAATTTAAAATTATTAGATCAGCAATACGAGGCTCTATTTCTGAAAATCATTAAAACTACTTGATTAATCAGAGCTGAAGTACACATAAATAGAGTGCAGTCTGCACGGATTTGGTTTTGGCTCACAGCCATCGTAGCCTGCAATGAAATTTAATTCGTAAGTGATATGAACGACCGACTAATTGTTTCGGGCTGCAGCAATGCATCATTTGACTACATATCGTAAATATTAACTACATGTAAAGTTCTGCACCATTAGTTATAATGTAGCATTGTTTTAAAATCTAATATCGATGCAGATACAAAATCATTATTTTGTGAACATATATTTTACTAAAGACTATGGTCTCAACCATTAGCAAAACTGTACTATTGTTTTCGATCAAAATGAGCTGTAACATGGTATACTTTTAATTATGTGTTAATATTTGTCGCTCTTATTTCAAAATAATGTGCATAGACTTCAAACTAAGATATGATATTGCGGCAATTTTATTTCGGATCGTACGAAAATAAATACTGTTACGTATATTCTGTTCTACTTAAAATCAGATCTCCACTATCCTAAATGAAGATTTGACAGCAACCGCTTAGGGGTCATGTTCTGGTGACACATGTTATTACCATAATCTTTAATTTTATCAGCCAATCCAATGAAATCTTAGATCTTTGCATTTGGGAGACTGAGTAGTGCGACAAGCCTCAAAAGTTTCGGTGTTTTCTCAAAACCGATCACTTCTCTTTTGACATTATGTGATTGCGGTCTGCATGCAAGATTTATTTGCCTTCGATACTGAAGAGCCTGACAGCATGAAAATCTACGCACCTCCGAACTAAAGATTTGACAACGGACGTGCTCCAAAAAGCATGAGCAATATAAAGTTTTGCTAAAACATGTGTTGATACATTTTTAAGAAGAATTTTACTTAGTGTAAATTATAGTCAAGGCACATATTAGTATGACCTTAGCAAGTCATGAAAATAAACAAAATACTAGTGGGGCCAAGTGTTTGAAACTATTTTGCTAATCTTAATATACGGACGTGTCCTCAGTGCTGGTCGTTGTAGGCATAATATCCAAAATTGGATAGCAAATCGCCCAATAGCAGAGTCGCTTATTTAGCGACAATGGCGTAGGGTGAGTAGTATGACTGAGGAACATCGATGTGTGCTGAACGATCTGATTCACTTTCAGATTTCTGAAAGCTTCATTTCCATTTGCTAATTCAAGTGTCACCGGAACATGACCCCCAAGCGGCCGCTGTCAGATCTTCACGTAGGATAGTGGAGATCTGATTTTAATAAGATCTTACATAAATTTAATTTGCATTATGTAGTGGCTTTTGTCCATGATTATATATGTATATTTAATTTGTATTGTGTGATGGATCTTTATCATAACTCAGGATAGGAGTTTGAGCCCACTAAAGCTAGTGTCTTGTTTGATTTTTATAACACTATATTATATAGCTAATTTTTTATGACTGTAGATTGTATATTATTATTATTATTATTATTATTATTATTATTATTATTATTATTTGCAGGTAAACATGTTTACTTGGATTCAAGTTCAGGACATTGGTTATCCCCTAGGAAATTCTTGTGTACCTGATGTTTGACAGGTTCTTAACTAAAGTTTTAGTAACAGACCTGATATTGTTGACAACTCAGAATATTCTAGAAATGAACTTTTGACCTCATCCTGGTCCTCATATTGCTTCTTAGGTTTTTATATAAAGAAGAAGTAACATAAATTACTTATTCCTATCTTAACATCAGTCTGTAGAGGAACCAACTGTAGCCGCGTTCAGTTTAAATTTGAGAGAATTTATTTAAATTATTGCTTGGAATGACAAAGCGATCAATAATACTTTCGGGCTAAATCACTATTTCTGGATTACTGTGAACTCATTTAGAGACATTTGGATTATATCATTGTGATACATCAAGACTGTTAGCACATCAATACTATTCCAGGCTATTGGTATATCAGCACTTTCAAGATTGGAATTCATTCGGACCACCACTGGAATTCATTCGGAATACTCTATACTTTCGAACATGTGATATAACTTTTATGACTATTTGGAATATAAAACTCACAATACCTTGAGTTATTTTTAAATTTTCACTTTGTATTCTAGGAAAACACATTACAATTTAACAAAATGTGTTGTCTATCGATTTTTCTGATACTTAGTTTAGGACCACAGAGTCGTAACAATACTACAACAGTGGGTTTGAAAATTATCAAATCAGATTAATTTAAAATAATGTATACTGCAACTCTATTGATATGCTGGTGTCACTCTGGATATGAAACGTAGTCTGCTATATCGCAGGTTATTTCCACGGTCATGCAGACATACACGAATTGTATTTCTGAGACAGAAGTCTGCGGTTCGACAATTGCCTTGGGAACTACCTCACTGTCTACAAACAGGCAAATGCACAAAAATCGTATCATATATTCCGTGATCTAAATAAACTCCCGTGCAAAACAAGGCATGCCAAAAAAAAAAAAAAAAAAAAAAACGTTTTATATATTTGCATTGCACGGCCGACGCACAGAGGCTGCATTTCAGTCCCTGTGTATGCATTAAATTCACTAAGATTTGTCGGAATGGATTAGGAACAAGAAAGCTAAACTATTAATATAAAAATATGTCACATGAATCTTTTATACTGTGAAATCTATGCTAAATACGCCAAGAAATCATGGAGACAGACTATCAAAACACAATTTAGCAACAGTCAATGGTTTAAATAATGTCTGCTAAATATGGAGGATACCAAAAATACACAGAAAATATACTTGTTATATCCATAAAAATATGTATGAAATACTGGATAGCTGAGACACCTTAAATACAACTAAGCGGGACTAGATCAATCCTGTCAAAATAACTAAAATATAGAAGAAAATGTATGCTAACATGTAAATCGTTTTTCAGTATGGTGGACCTAATGAATACAGTGATGGAAGACATGATTACGTTGGAATAAAAATAGCACGTTTTTTCAAATGTATATCACAGATAAACAGATAGGAAAAGTGAAAATGCTCTTGTACAGAATGTTTGAATGTTATCAATACATGAGAAAAATTGTCAGAGAACAAAAGATCAATTTACAACGTAGAAAATTCGAATAATATGATACCTGAACAGGGTCCTGTTGCAAAATCTAATTAAAAGTATCCACACCAATGAAAAGTATCCACACCTATTAAAATATCACTATGGTACTTGCTGTGAACTTTGAAAGTACTTTCGTGTCAGATTTAGCAGTGCCAAATGTGTCCGGCAGACGTGGAATCAAACCTGAGGCAAAGTGCACTTCTGAAATCAATATATTATCCTGTCAATTAGGACATATGCCGAAGGTATGAAACATGTACAAAGCTAGTGCGGCTCAATCTAGGACAACAAAAACTGCGAAACACACTGCATCCGTGTTCTGTTTGTGTGGTAAATCAATCCACAATGGAAAAAAAACAACAGTTTAAAGAGGCGTTCATTGTGTTAAGGCATTTAAATATGCGCTGGGTGAAGTTGCGGAACTATTGTACAAAAGATTTAGATCAAAACTGCCAAACCTACGGTATTCACAAAGGAAGAGAGATGAAAAACACTTAAATTCAACAGTTACATGCGTCATACAAAATAACTGAAAACATGACAAGAGACGCCGAAGCACAGACACAAAAGGAGCACGACCATAACCAGTTAACAAGCAAGTAATAAAAAAAGTCTAACGCATAACGAATGTGGTTTGAATTTTGAATATCCACAATAATATCATTCGTCATTCATAACGTTTCCTGGTTATCTGGACACGGAACAAAAATATCCAGACAAAGAGGTAAGCATCATATCGAACGACTGCTAGAAATGTGAAGATTAGGAAAGGATTGTCTGTTTGGTTGGTTCATGTAAAATGGAAAATACTTTACAGTTAATGGGTAATCTAGGTCTGTAGCCATGCTGATTCTTGAGACAATGTATAGAACAGAAGTCTAAAAATTTAAATTTATATTAGAAATTTTAATTGATGACACTTAATAGAACAGATTTAAAAATGCAATCTAAATATAACAAAAGCGTTTTAATCACTTAATAATTCGAACATCAAATGACAATTACATGACAGCATGGACCCTTTCAGCCTGAAAACTTTTGAAACCTATATAACTAATATGTAAAGATACACTGATGTTAAGTTTAGGAATTAGTGTGTACAAAATTACAAAACTATCATGTAATTGATTGTATACTTTCTTAACTTGAAAATTTGTTTCAATATTCAGCGTCACTGATGGATCAACTGTAAACATCATTGACTTTTCAAAGCACATTTTAGGCAACGGTAAGTGCAGAGCCTAACTATGCTGTCACCGTTCCCAAGTCCAGGTGGGAAAGGAGAGGCTTGTTCGCGGTGCTAGCACCCGCCACCATAAAAAAGTCACGCTACCGGAACCAACACAGAAGAAAATTCACTGGATCAACTGAAACGACCTCCGGGAAAGTGTATAAAGAAGGCTAGCCAAAAACGAGATGGAACAGACTTGTCGACAAATCTTCTTTCTGTTACTGTTACAAGGATTGGGACATGGAGCGTGAGAACACTGTATGAGACACGGAAAAAGCACAATTTGCCAAAGAGATAGACATGTACAGGTTTGAGATCATACGACTGAGTGAGGTTTGATGGACAATACCAGGCCAAATCATGCTGATATCAGGACATCTTTAATCAGGACCGCCCAAAGAGATCGACGACCACAGGAATCGAGAGGGACTGATCTTGAGCAAGAAAGCAAAAAGACGCCTGATGGAGTGGGAACCAGTCAGCGAGAGGATTAGGACAGACCGCTTCTACCCAAATTCCAACGAGCCTTGCATACTAGGAAGCGAAGGAGGAGTTTATAAGCAACTGTAGAGGGGTGTTTGAGAGAGTACCAGTGAGGGATTTCATACTTGTGATGGTCGATATGAATGCAAAAGTGGGCACAGCAGCGACAACATCGGACGGGAACTCATCATGGGTAAACAGGATATACGACAGATGAATAACAACGGCGAGCTCTTTGCTGACCATTGTGGGATGAAATACCTTATGACTGGTGGGACAGTTTTCCCTCATCATTAGATCCACAAGGTTACATGGAAATCCTGATTCAGCAAAAGAGGCTCTGATCGACCACCGTGCTATCTTCCGCAGATAGAGGAAGATTCTGATGAAAGTGAGAGCCTGTAGAGGAGCAGGCGTTGGCTCAGACAATGTGCTGGTGATAGCAAAACTGAAGACCAGAATCAGCAGCATAAAGAAAGCTCGACTGCAGAAACACTCAATGATATGACACCTCCTGGCTCTGGACTACTGAGAAACAGAAGTTCGCCATTTGCTCTCAAAGACACGACCTGTTGTGTCATATACAACACAAACCTGTCTACTCTTTATCTCTTGACACTGGCTTCAGGCAAGGATACTTACCTTCACCAATGATCTTCTCACCAGTGATAGACTGTGATGAAGATGGCAATGAACCATCCACGACGAATACAGTGGACCTTAAGACCCCAAAACTGGAAGACATGGACTTTGCAGATGACATCGGACTAATGTAACACACTCCATCATATGCAATTAAAGACACAAAGCCTGCAAACCTTAGCCTAACTACCTTCCTGGAGATCAATGCTGGCAAGGCAAAATACCCTGCAAGTCAATAAAAACCAGGATGCAACTATTTTCTTAAAGGGACAAGCCACTAGTAATGTGGACAATTTCATATACCTTGGTAGCATTGTGAACCAGTCAGGAGGAACATATGAGAATGTCAAGCTCAGGATTGCTAAGGTACGCCTTGCTTTACCACTCTCAGACCAGTCTGGAAGAATGATAACATCCACCAAAAAACTATTACAACTTCAAATCAGTGCTGCTCTATGGGGAAGAGACCTGACGACAAAGAATTTTGGACCATAAGTTGAAGGTCGTCGTCAAAATTTGTCTGTGAAACATCCTGAGCATCAGATGGCCAGATCGAATCCCCAACCAGATGATATGGCCAAGAATGCAACATAAACCCACATTCGACACCATTAATGAACGTAAGTGGAGATGGATTGGACGTACCCAGCAGAGAGACCAGGCCAACAACGCTCTATATGCCCTGGATTGGAACCCTCAAGCCAAAAGCAGAAGAGGACAACCAATCATGATACGGCGAAGAATCCTGGACACAAAAATTATGATAATCAGCATGTACTGGAGAGAGGCAAAACAGCACAAGACAGTGACAAATTGAGAGCTGCAGTAAAGTCCTATGTTCCAGATGAAACAAAGACGAAAGAAAATGAAAATCAGAGCCTAATATTGCATGGTAAATTGTACTGACAATATTTCTCGTTTCAGTCGACATTTGGCTGCAGATAAATGTATGCTATTCATTAGCCAAAGACGTTAAAACATTTAAGTAATCGGATTTTACCAAGTCACTTCTTCGCGGTTGTAATATACCGATATGGTTTTATCTTGTTGCTGAGATCGTACATCCAGCACATGATTTGATTGATCCCTCATTGTAAGCATTTACTATTGGTTAGCGCTCTACAAGTGTGCCAAAGACACAATGTTAAGGAACGTGGATAAGGTTCACGTGTATGATTTCTTTCACTTACCGTGATTTCAGCATGTTATGATTTTCTGTACTGTTGTCCCTTATCTAACGTTCAGGGCTAGCTTTTAAAAAACAAAATCATGTGAATGTTTCCACAGATGTCCACCAAACACACTCAAAGTGGATCTTTTGGGTTCTGTGAAATAATTTTTTGTCAAGTTCTTTGCTAACCTCAGATATATCTGCTTTTCTGTCTTGTTCACCTGCCATATATTTACAAGAAAATTTGTGAAGTTAACTGGACATGATTATTTGGTATGTGTTGGCTGTCATCTTTCAATATGATTTTAAATAGTGAAACCTTTTAAATCTAATTTGGTAAATAAAATAAATGGATTCCAAGACACATTCAAAACGTGAAGAGAAGACCATAAGAGAACTTTACAGAACAGCCTGCTACTATAAACCTTGCCATAATGATCATAGTAAAATTACGAGTTCAAAAATACAAAGAGGCAAAAGCAAACACAACAATGAAAACAAGCAAAACTAATGGAGAAATGTGAATATGACAATTAATGACGAAAACCTCTGATTAAATCACATAACAAGCTGTAGAATTATATCTATATTACAAGAAAATATAAAATATTAGTGATACTATTTTTAAAAATACTTTGTCATCCATTTACTGAGTTTTACACAAAATTTACAAACCCTGAAGGTGATGATTTAGACGCAGATCACTTCATTCTGAACGCCTCTTTTGACCTATCTGTTCCTGAAACGCAGTGACAAGTTTCCACTAGACAAATACTAGATGTAAAAAGAACGATAAATTGATCTATAAAGACGCAATAGCAATTACATACAAGTTCAATCGTTCAAGATAGATAATTTCATCATTTTGATAAGAATGTTAACCGTATTGCACAGTCTGTCTCTCACCAAGGCCAGATTCATTACATAATAGGTAAAGACTCCTGTAACAGCAAATATTGTAACAAGTGGGGTTAAAGGGATACATTCATCAACACAAGCAAACACAATAGACTTTGCAGGTACTATGTTATTTACGTATTTTGCTGATTTTTTCTCAGTATTTTATTTCCTCATTATTCTTGTTGCCTTTAAACGTGATAAGCTCAAATTTTATCAGACTAACACTAAATACAGGCAGAGGCAATCCCAGATTACTGACAAAAACTTACTGAAGTATCTAATTCCCCGAGAAGTCATGCAATTATCGTTCGGTTCATTTTGTAAACCAAACATTATCGACTGGAATATATATATATATATATATATATATATATATATATATATATATATATATATATATATATATATATATATATATATATACTAATCAATGATACCGCCGTATAAATTAAAAACACCTGACAATGATCTGTCTTCTTGATTTCTTTCTTCTTCATCTTTTCCTACTGATTTTCATTGAACATTTTATCGCTTATCTCTTGGTACTTTTTATAGTACATATATTTAATTCTTGTATGTACTAAACAAATTATGTAGAAATTGCATTACTGCTATTTTGTCTTCAACAAGTCCCAAAGTAGTTGTCTTCGGTAAGTCCCAAAGTAGTTGTCTTCGCTAAGTCCCAAAGTAGTTGTCTTCGCTAAGTCCCAAAGTAGTTCTCTTCGGTAAATCCAAGAGTAGCAGTTGCAATACTTGCCGTACAAATATCTGTGGATATTGAAATGCGAACAAGGGAGAGTAATGAGCATTTGATGAACAAGCATGACAAGTCAATACAAAACTATGTGAATACAAAGGAAAAATTCAAAGTGAAGCACCTCCACCAGCAATGAAAATATTATTCTCTACAGAAGAGAGAAGTGAATTAAGCGGTTACATAAATACTGTAGATGTTTTCAATTCGAAACTACAACATATGAAAGCTGATGCATTAAAACAACAGACTGAAAAGTTGAAAAAGGGCACAAAGACACAAACCGAAACCGAAAGGTGTCGAAAGCATACATGATCAAGTGGTTGAATAGCTAACACAGCTGGAATGAATGTCTGAATAATTTCAAACGTTAGATTTTTTACATTCAAACAACCATTTAAATAAATGGATGTTATAACTGCTTCCATATCCACTGGTATAGGTGTGACTATATCAAAATTTGTTTTACGTATATCAAATTTAGTCAAGTAATGTTTTGTCCTATCACCGCTCATACTCCACCTACAGCACCTACTCCTCGTTCCCCATCTCCTCCTCTTCCAAGTGAATGTTTTTACAAAGTCAGAAACGGCTTGAAAACTTGAAAGCATTTGTTCCAGTAAAAGAGAGAGAGAGAGAGAGAGAGAGAGAGGGTATTTTTTAACGTAGCTTTAATAGTACGAGTCATATTACTTCGATGTCTGCAATGTGGCAGTTTATAGTGATTTCTAGCACTGAGGCATCATGCCGCAGACATGCAGAATCATGTCCCACCCAGTGACATTATCCTGATGCCAGGTCGACCAGTCCTAGCACTAACTTTTTAATGCTCAGCCCGCGACCTCCCGCATCCGAGGCGGACGAACTAACCCCTTAGGCCGGGTCAGTCCAGTTAGCAGATTAGAATAAAAAGTAGCAGTAGCAATGTCTGTCATTACTGGTAGTCTCAAAAGCTGGTTCCTTAAGAGTATTGGCCAGTTAATTATTTTGTTTTCTAGCTGACCAGGTGAAATTGCATGTTGTGTCAATAGCGGCATCGGTTTGTTGCCTGCATTGTTTGTCAAAGTTGTAGACATAGCATCAGTGTTTATAACAATTGTGTAAACTATAATAAACAATAAACCACAGCACACCCTGCCAGTGTGTGTATGTGTGTGTGTATATATATATATATATATATATATATATATATATATATATATATATATATATATATATAGTATCAATGATATACCACGAGATGTATAAATGTTTCATTAAAAGGAAACGAAGCTTGCTGAGTTTCCTTTTAATGAAAAAATTATACGAGTGGTATATCATTGATACAGCGTACATACTGTACATATATTTTATCTATATCACATACAAATACATATATTTGCCCTTTGAACGGAGTTCAGATTTACTACAGGCAGCCGTGTATTGACCTACTGAATGAACTCCTCACATCCCCGAGTGTGTCCGCTACAAAATGTAGTTCTATGCCTTTAGTGGCTATTTACAATCACCTCTGCATATTGATAAGATGATTGTTTTCTTTTCTTGGTTTCTAGTTTTCTCCACATTGATTAAATCAATATAATACACTCTGATGATTTAAACATGAAAGATGGTTTTAATGATAAAAGTAGAGCAGTAGCAACACTTGGATAGCTATGCCATTCCGATACCGGCGCATGGAAATTAATGTGGAATAGAAACTAAGCCAACTGACGAACCAAAAAGAGGTAATTAAAATATTTTAATATATTTACAGTTGACCTAAGTCATTATTCTGTTTTAGCAACAGTACAACCGACGACAAACTCTCTCTCTCTCTCTCTCTCTCTCTCTCTCTCTCTCTCTCTCTCTCTCTCTCTCTCTCTCTCTCTCTCTCTCTCTCTCTCATCCTTTGGTCGGCTTGACTTAACTTTTACCATCATTCATAAGTCCAGAGATATCGTGGGATGACACAAACGAAAATCCTCTACGTTCGTCATTTCATAGATATTAGCCCGTATCATGCTACGATGGTCCAGAGAGAGAGAGAGAGAGAGAGAGAGAGAGAGAGAGAGAGGCCTTTGGACATTTTCATATTTAATTAATAATAATCGATTTTTTAGAACATTATGGTACGTTTAAGAAAAAACAAGAAAACATAAAATATATCACAATATGTGTACCACGTAACCGAGGAATTTACTGGTTTGCAACTTTGTATCATTGATAAACACTGCAGATATATCCCAAGGAAAGTGCACACATATCGTTACGACGAACCATATTCTTGTAGGTTACTTGGTGTAATTTCTATTTCAAGGTTTTAATCCAGCCCAAATTCCTTTACTTTCTCATTCCACATTTCTGCGCAGTTTGTCCGTTATGCATGAGAGGGGAGGAGAGAACAGAAAGCAGAAAGTATTGTGATGAAAATGTGTACCATATTAAATTCATTTAGAAACGGGGATTATTAATACTTTTCATCGTTATTTTCATACGTCACTAGTGAGTAATGTGTGGAAATTGATCATTGATCTAGAATCAACTGCAGATGCTCGCGAGAATGTTTATATATGCGTATTATTGCTCCATGGGCGGATCACAATTTGATATACAAATAGTATTGGTATATCAAATTGCTTTATACCAACACTTTAAATGCATGTTATTTTTTAATGTATGTGGTATATATATAAATATATATATATATATATATATATATATATATATATATATATATATATATATATATATATATATATATATATATATATGTGTGTGTGTGTGTGTGTGTGTGTGTGTGTGTGTGTGTATAGCTAACTCAACAGCTAACGTATGTTTCTCCAACAATCCGAATTTTCCGATTTGGTCTTCTGGCACATTACTGATCAATAACCTTTTTCCCTTCAGGTACCTCTGGACATATCGTAGTGAAATTTTAAAATTGTTGCACATTAAATGAACTGTTTCATATCTAAGCTAGTATCTGATTTGAACGAGTCAGTATCAGGTAAGGGTATTATACATTTAGACAGCAGTTCTCGTATCTGATTTGAACGAGTCAGTATCAGGTAAGGGTATTGTACATTTAGACAGCAGTTCTCGTATCTGATTTGAACGAGTCAGTATCAGGTAAGGGTATTGTATTAGACAGCAGTTCTCGTATCTGATTTGAACGAGTCAGTATCAGATAAGGTATTGTACATTTAGACAGCAGTTCTCGTATCTGGAAATAAACTAGAAATTAGGATTCCTACTTGAATACTTGGGATTCACTCGTGTTTGCTAAATGCTAATATGATGTACCACAACCAACTGTTGCCATCAACACTACACACTTTACTTGATTCTTCCAAAATCTCACCTTTATACAGTGTCATCAGTGACAAACTTTAAAGTCTTTTTCAAAACTGTTGAATGGTGGTATAAGAAAAATTGAGATTCAGTACAGTCCTTTTTATTTTGTTAAGTTGTTTAAATTTAGTTAACCATGTTATTGTTATACTGAATCAAAGGACAATGGTAAGCTGCTACTACAGCTTCTTTTTCTTCTTAAGCCTAAAGTCCATTACTTTGATAATACAAAAAGCAAGCATGCATCTGGTGACTTTCTTGTGCAATTACATCGAGTCTCTGTTAATTGTTTTTCGTCATTCACACATATTTCTGTGTGGATTTATTTCTCTAATCTGTCAATTTCCTCCATTTTAATAAAATTTATGCTCGAAAGTTTTACACTATCATTACTTCTGTGGTTCTTTGTATTTCGATTTTCCATTTCTTCTGGCGATTTATCTTTTTTGCATTTGTAACAGTTTTACAACTGGTTGCATTTCCTACACATGATGCATGGCGCACGACTTGATTTGTTCTACACCATACAATAATACTGATTGTACCATTTACATCTATAGATTAATACCGATTACTAATAAATGTCAGATGAAAGTACTGTAATAATTGGACATTCGCAGTCTCGATAGGCACAAACCATTACAGGTGTATTGGATTTTAATTCATCCATATAGTCTATATAGTTCTCATATATTCAACATACTTCGATTAATTATGTGATATTTTTGTGATATGAGCTTTTATAGGGGTCTTCAAATTGTTTGCGAAGGAAAAATGCGTAGTTGATTGTGTTTTGATATTTCAAGAGAAGCTGACAAAAGTTTAAATCTTCTCATTACAACAAGATGCGATTTTCATTACCTTTTATTTTGATCAAAATCAGAAAGACTAGTTAGCACTCATTTACACTGTGCGTCCTTGAGCTCTTTTTGGAGATACTGCTGAAATTAACTTCTATTTTAAATGTTATCTTTCTTCTCTTTTTCTGCGATGCCGTTTCTTATACCGATAAAACATTGTGTATATTGTAATCGCCTTGTCACGCATTTTATGAGTACCATTTTATTTCTTACTGATGACATTTTATGAATGTACTTTCTTTTTCCTTCTGGTACTTCGCATATCAGGCAATTTCATTCCTCCATATTCGAATACATGGTTTTCTCAATATCTATCACATTCAATAAATTCTTTAGGTTTGAAAACCTCATACGTTTTTGCTCCTTATTGCTGCTATGTGTTAAGTTTCTTCATCCGTAATTTATTTTAATGGATTCGTGTTTTCAGCTGATTCTCGACTGCTAAACGATTCGTCATACCCTATCCATTTCACAAGGACACACTTTATACCGCTTATTCTTTTGGTCTTTAATATATTTTAAACTTTGTACATGTTACTTTATTTGTCGTGTGGAGATAACTTTTGGTCGTAAAACATCTACCTCCTCTCCCATCAGGTTTTCCAGTTTGTACACAACTGGATCACCTAAAATTGCTTCCCTGATTTTAAATATTTCTTCGGTGAAGTTAGAATGCTAGCCCTTGCAAAAATTGTTTTGTATGTCGAAATTCTGTTCCACCTATTTGAAATTTTGGCGCTCCAAATCTACATAATATCAAGTATCCGAATAAACTGATCCATACTTTTGGTCCGTGTTCTTTCTTATTGGCTAAAATTGCCTTCAAGTCTACCGATTTGAGATAATTTTTTTGTACCTCTGCATTAGGGTGGATAAAACGTAAAACCATTTCTGGCTTCATTTTGAGTTAA
>JAECUM010062576.1:0-10588 GCA_016617855.1 Megalonaias nervosa | reverse complement strand
GTGGAGTCAAACTTGGCCTTTTACTACTACTACTTTTAAATGAAGCCATATAATTGCATGACTTGTTAAAGTACAATGATGCTATTAATAATATGTCTGTATGGATGCATATATATGTATGTATTTACATTTATCTGACCGAGGTGGGTAAGTACGTAGATAAATTGGTAGTACGATGATATTTTGTCAATTTGTATTCACAATATCTTGATGTGACAAATGAAAGGTTGAAAATACTAATTATTTAACCATATTTGGTAATTATCAATTCAATGCCACAATGGGGTTTAATTCCGGCACCACCTTCACAACTAACAGATAAATATGTAATTATTTGGTTTTTGCACCAAAATGGATGGTCATAGATTGGCGCATGTTTTAATTAAAATATTGGTCACAATAACAAATATTTATTATACATTCATCCCACGCGACTCTCAGCAGTAGTTGACACGGATTCTTTGCAGATGATAATGAAAGCATGTATATGTGTGTGTGAGAGAGAAAGAAGTTTAGAACAATCACAGAACATGAAATGGATACTTCCGTTTATATTTGCTCTAAACGTATTAAACGAGTACCACGGTATAGTCTGGATGGATATTGTGCAGATTTTTTTTTTTTTTTATTGTTGTTCAGATGAGAAAATAAAATAAAAACTTAACATAATGTTTCTTTGGAGACAAAATAAACTATACCGCAATAATGGATAAATGTTATATAATTTAACTTTTGGGAACTTGTAGTGACATTGTTCGATTTAATAATAATAATAATACTAATAATAATAATAATAATAATAAACACCTACCAAGACATTAAGTAGCCCTATCAATTGAGGTCACTCAAGGTATAAATAAAGAAGAGAGTGATAGGTATGATACGGTGTATTGAATGTTTAGTTGTAATACACAGACATATTTGCATGTGAGATTATAACCAACAATATAAGTAAGTATAAAAAGATCCTATATCTACTCAAAGTCTGACACAGGCCGCCGTTTATCTACATCTAACCATTGTCTATTCAGTCAACGTACATGACACGCTCACCTTTAAACAGTATTGTCCTATTAGCATTTCATATGATAGGAACATTTCCACCACATACAAAAGTCAGAAAACAAGAAGTAAATTTCATACATGTTACACCAACCACTACCCAATAAGGACCCTACGTCCTATGTAGTGGTATTTTGCACAGCAGTGCAGAATTCATGGGGGATGCATGAATATAAATTACAATTTGCAGAAGTGAGAGTTGGAATGTTGTGGTTTTAACGCCATGTTTTAGCACATAATAGGCTATACGTGACGGCCAGTATATTTGGTGGAGGAGGAACCCGGGAAAGCCTCAGGAAGAACCACTAACCCACGAGAAGCTACTGGCAAAGCTTTCTCACATAATCACGTTGGCCGAGTCGAGAGACGAACCCATGCGGACAGAGGTTAGGCATCCGTAAAGGCGACCGCATTAGATCATTCCCCTACCCGGGGCTCCCGAGAGAGTTGGTGACTAACTGATATACATATATGTTCATAAACATTACACTGGCACATAAAACATTGATTAAAGTGACCACATTCAGTTTATAATCACTTGGATGCACGTTCGACGGATAAATAGGTTACTCTTTGGTGCTGGGTGTAGGTGGTGGGTTAGGGTTTGGGATTAAGTGCAGAACAACAATTTTGAAGCTTCGATCATACATATAGGCTCAAGAACACACCATATTAGCCTGTTAGGGCTTACTAGTGTGAAATCGAACCTGCACCCGCGTAAAGAATTCAATCACGCAAGCACGTAAACAGGCCGAGAAATGCAACAATATGGAATTGTCGCGGAAAGATGAAATGTAGGTACGGTTCTATAGTATTTCCCATAATGAAAGCAACCTAAATGTTTCACACCTTGGGCGGAGGGACTTCTTTTATAGTGGTATCTGGGAACATGCCGCCTTTTTGGGTGCACTTTTTTTAAGCCTGGCAGTACGGTGTCTTTTCCATGTTTCTGATTCTAATTAAATCTGGTGACCCCCCCCCCAAAAAAAAAAACAAAACAATAACAATGCAATAATATAATATTGATCAAATAAATTTGCTACTTAACTCTGTGCTGACTGACTCTCTAAAGTTCACCCGCACACTGTCGTTATCATTGTTTCTGATACAAACTTTACTACTACTACTACTACTACTACTACTGACTTAAGTTATTATACCAAAACGAGTTATTTCACAAAAATGTCTGCAAATAAATAAATAAATAAAAGTAGCAAAAATATAAAAACAACAGTTTGCTTCAATGACTGATGAATTACTAAAACATGTGATTTACTTCTTTCAATAATCTGTTATTACTACCAGCGATTATTTTATTTTTTAACTGAATACACGTTCATTCTAAGCAAACCCCAAAGGCTATTAACATTGCTATTCACAAACATTACTATCTGGCCAGTAATAACCCATTTTAAGAATCTAAATCCATTCTTGTACCACACATTTAACCGCGTAGACAAAGACAACGACATTATATTTGTATATCACTGTCATCTAATAAATCCGAACGAATGACATACCCCAGGTACATATGCCCATATACCAACAGCTTTTCTCCGCGAATTGTAATCTCAAGTTTGGACACCATTTTGCTTCAGGTTTTGAGGTTTGAAACACATACATAATTCTTTTTTTGTGTTGTACTTGATAGCATTTGCTATTGGTTAACGCTCAAATATTCGAATTATTTTCGTAATCCACCAGTATGTGGACTAAGTACAGACATATCATCAGCAAAACTGAAGTTATTTAGAAATAAACCGCCTATGTTGCATTCAGTATAAGACGTATTTAGATATAGACTTGAACGAATCAGCTTGGGGTTTGAATCCTAGCCGAGTCATACCAAAGATTTATAAAAATGGTACTAGCAGCTGCCTCGCTTGTCGCTCAGCATTAAGAGGTTAGTATAAGGACTGGTCGGCCTAGTGTCAGGTTAATGTGTCTTGGTGGGACATCATGCTACATGTCTGTGGCATGATGCCCCAGTGCTACACATTACTAAAATCTAAGCAGCAGAGAGGGTGAACCCTACAACTTTTTCCGAGGGTCCGTTAGCAAATATAAAGGTTCCTACGAATGGCGAAAATAAGGTCAATAACGCTAAACCGAATCAGCTAACCGAACATATTTTAATAACAAAAATCGACGGGGTTAGTTCGTTTTTGTTACTCGTTCGTTGACCTATTTTTTCAAATTTTAGGCGTGTTTTGTTTGCGTCTCACACTCATTTTTTGTCAGCTCACCCTCTCTGCTGCTGTGGTTTTTATCCAAATATTGTATCAAGTCCGTTACGATATCTCGACCTGGGATCATGCAAATTTATTGTTATAAAACCAAACGGAGTAGCTTGCGCGTGTGCAAAGAAATTTTTAAATTTGTTCATGTCCATGTCCCCAGAATACCAAGTATAATAAATATTTTGCAGCGTATGATTATCAACTCCGTTAAACACAACTAAAATATTACAGTTATCTCTGATCACTTTTGGAATTTGTGTATAACGCTGTGTAACATAAATCACGCCTGTATTTTTATGTCTACCTCGAGAAAATATCCTAGCTGGATTTGATTGTTTGTCCAGCATGACATCATCGTACACTACTAAATTATTAATACGTCCATCCAGGTCATCTACAGACGGCGCTTCATCAATATCAGTGATAAAATCAATAATATCATTACCGTCTTCATTCAGCAACTTTGCATTTTCATTAAAATCTTGAAGTACTTCATAGCATCGCTGATCATCTACAGATGGTGCTACTAAATATAATTTATCCCACTTAAGCCATCTCATTATCAGATCAAGCAATAATTGCGTCTTACCACTTCCAGATGGACCTATTATTATCATTCTGATAGAATTCGGTAGCGCTGGGTGATGCTTGACTGGCTCTTGTTTTCGTGTCGCCGAAAAGCCAATTATATCTATATGATAAATAATATGAATTTATATTGTGTTCGATGCAAGGCAGCCACCCCAACCACTGGATTAACAACAATAATAACAAAAAATAAAAAACGCGCACTGACAGG
Source organism: Megalonaias nervosa (assembly GCA_016617855.1). Taxonomy (NCBI): domain Eukaryota; kingdom Metazoa; phylum Mollusca; class Bivalvia; order Unionida; family Unionidae; genus Megalonaias; species Megalonaias nervosa. The sequence continues at coordinate 6,487 of JAECUM010062576.1, read as the reverse complement.
TAAGTGAGAAAAGTGTGGTACAAAAAAATACAAATTTATTTCAAACACAGCGACGGGAGGTGATATCGCTGCTTCGTTGGGAAAATTACCAGGAGTTCCGTGGGCAAAGTATCCCGGGGAAAAACATTTACCAGGATATAATTATTGTGGACCTGGAACTCCACTCGATATCCGACTTGACGAACTAGATCAACCAAGACCAGGAGAGCATCCAATAAATAAGATTGATCAAGCGTGTCACGTTCATGATATTGCGTATAAAAGTAAAGATTTACAAGAACGGCATCTCGCAGATGTGAAATTGATTCATGCGTTAAATTCTATACCTGATAAATCTCTCAGAGAAAAACTCGCTAGTTTTCTAGTGAAATCTGCTATGAAAGGTAAAATAATTCTAGGGGCTGGGTAATTAATTATATGACTATTATTATAGCCCAAGAGGATATTGGAAGGGCAGAACAGCTATTAGTAAACTTGCTGAAGCAGCAAAAGTCTCACGTGCTGTTGCTGCAGCGTGGTTAGCACGACAAGCAATATGGCAAATCTATCTACGTCCACCTAAAAAAATTCAGTACGCGTATTTTGATGTCAGCGTTCCTAATGAAGTTCATCAAGCAGATATTTTGTTTTTACCGCACGATACTATTAAAACACGTGGACGTCAATCACGCACATACAAATACGCGTTAACTGTCGTTGATGTTGCAAGTAGATACAAAGAAGCGGAACCATTATCAACAAAAACAACATCTGAAGTTGCATCTGCGTTTGAACGAATTTATCAACGAGGACCTTTGCGATGGCCACAGTTGCTACAAGTTGATCCTGGCAAAGAATTTCTCGGTGCAGTATCATCGCTGATGAAAAAATATAATGTCAAAATCAGACAAGGACACATCGCAATTCATCGTGATCAGGCAATAGTTGAACGATTTAATCGAACACTTGCTGAGCGGTTATTTGGATATCAGTATACAAAGGAAATAATTCAGAGCGACATGAGATCTCGTGAATGGGTTGCAAGATTACCAAGTGTGATAGCTGCTTTAAATAATGAAATTACTCGTGCAACTTCTATGAAACCTATTAATGCAATTACAAAGAAACATATACCCCGTAGCGATGGCTACGGACAACGACGTGACTTTTCAAAACAACCAGTGTTAGGTAATGTGACTGTCAGATATTTATATGAACCTGGTGAACTTGAAGGGGGTAAAAAAAGAACAACTGATCCTATCTGGAGTGTGACCACACATAAAATTTCTAGCGTTGTTAGATCTACGGGTAGACCTGCCATCTACAGACTGGATTCAACTGCTCCTCAGCGTGGATTTGTACGTGAACAATTGCAAGTAATTCCTGAGGACACACAGTTACCACCGCGTTCACTTTTGTAAACTAGCACCAGGGCGTCCAGCACCCCGACGTCGATTACATTCAAGACAGGTCAGCATCACATTATCACGTGTATGACCAAGATCACTATTAATTCTGTCTACGGTGAACTGTCTTGGATTATTACTCGAATATTCCCATAGCATATTACAGTTACAACTTGCACAATGATTATTCTGTCGTTGTTTTAGTGTCATAATCAATTCAGTATCAATATCAAAATCGCGATTATTTTTTTTGTCACACTGCTTATAACCAAATAGTTTTTTTCTTATTACGCCAACAACAACTTTGTTGTTGTCGCTAGCAGTTTGATTATTATTTTCTGTAGTATTCACAATAACCCTGTGTAGTTGAGATATTCTTCTGACTCGAGACACTGCGAGATAAACTAAATTTGACCATTTGATTCTATCATCGACAATCCAGATATTTGTATCAGTAATAGTTAGTTCTTGTGACGAATGAATCGTTATAGCATATCCTAATTTCCATGGAGTTTTATCCATGATCAACGCGCTCTCAACAACATCAACATCAACCAAAACAATATCATTCAATACAAGATTTTCTTTTTCATTTGTTCCTGGAATCTCAACTTCAATATTCTGTCGTCGAGTATCTGCTGGGCGATAACACAATGGTACAGGTAGATTTGAAAATTTTTCTTTATGTAACAGAAATAATTTCTCTTGCAATTCATCACGAACTATCTTTCTACTCGCAACTATTAAATCATTTGGTCTCCATAAATTCCAAAAATCGTTCACAGGAGTTTCCGGAATTATTTCACGCATTATCTCACATTGTATTTTCTCTGGCTGTAGTCTGATTAATCTTTTAAATTCTTTCAGGGGTTCATCAATAGCTCTATGATCATCATTTATTTCTTCATAATAATCCACAAACGTTTTTAACCACTCGTGCGGAGACTGCCTAACGAAAGGTGGTGGTTGACCATGATCGACGCACATTATCTCAGCAGTATTTTTTGTCAGTAACCAATCGAGAAATATTTTTAATGTTTCTAACAATACTGTACAAATTTCATCCCAGATGATAATCCGGGGTATATATTTCTCACCCATTCGTTCAGGTGTTCACGTATCCCCGCACCATCTGAAGAAACCATGATAAGTTTGAGATTTTACTCCTCGTTCGTTTATTTCTCTGGCTAGTCTATGTGTAGGTGTCAGAACAATCATATCAACGGAGTTCTTCAAACTACGGCGAAATAATTCAATGGCACGTGTTGTTTTTCCAGAACCTCCAGGTCCATTGAGATAAACGGTTTTATGCCTGGTCACGGGATCAAACACAGATGGTGCCGATGACTTCAATATTTGATTATGATTGCTGTAATATATTTCCTTGATTTCAACGTCAGCAGATTCTGAATAGTCAAGTATATTTTCTTGTTTTATTCTCCATGATCCCCATTCGTCATTACCGAGTAGCGGTTTAAGCAAATCTAAATACGCTTTATTTATATAAAATGAATCCGTGGCAACTCTGACAGCGTAACGAGGAAATCTATTTATCATCGATAATAAATTTATGGAAACGTAAGCGAGCATAGAAGATCTTAAATGAGTAAATTGCGGTGACTCACCATCAATATAGCTCACGATTGTACCTAATTTAGACCCGTCTGATAAATAAGCATTGCTTCTACACATAAATGTATTTTTTTTCCGTTGCATCAGCAATTATAAAATCGAGCTCAGCATCATCCATAATTAATCTTGTACACATTTGTTTATGATCATATGATCCTCCTTGAGTAAACTTACCAATTATTTTCCTACCAAGATCTTTTGCAACTTTATTTTCATGATCAATCATATCAGGATTTTCATCATCTGACTCTGTCAGGGGTTGTGGTAACCAAACTTGTTTCTGCGGATGATATGATATGATAGCTTCGTTCACTCGTAACGACAATAGCATCCCAGTATCAAACATGTATCGTAATAACACTATTGGAGCCCAATATTTTTCTGAGAAATGTCTTCCAAACCAAACATAAATAATCGGATGCAGATCATCGCAAAACTCAAATGACTCTATACAAGCAAATCCAGTTAAATCAAAATCAGGTAAGAGTCCATTTATCGCAACTCTGGTCATCTCGTGTGTGGGATATCCGAATCTTTTAAAGTATTCAGAACATTCTCCGTATCCAAGAAAACTTCCAGGATAACACGCTACCATATTAACCGATATAATATCGCTATAATCGTATTTGGTATTCCATAATCCGCCGTGTCCTTATTCGACACAACTGTGCTGGATGTCTTCAAGAAATTCTAATCGTGTCGGTTTCCATGAATTTTTTTCTTCAGCAAAGTGAGCAGCAACCGATGCAACTGTAAAACAATTATTCAATAATCGTTCAACTTCAACATCATCCGAATTATATTTCGATGCAAGATTCTTCATTTTTTCATGAAGAGATTCTGCACGGTAAATTTCTCCGTTAGGCCTTACAAAATGATCGTAATACGAATCTGAACTCTGAAATAACCAAACAGATACAGGGTCACTCTTACTGATATCGCTGATAACGCCAAATATATAATCGCTATAAAATTTAACTGTTCTATCCCATGGAAATATTGTTACAACATTAGTCCATGCATGTGCATTATGATCAATGATCGTTATAGGGGTTTCATTTTTTTAAAATATATTTCGGTTTGTACAAAATTTCTCCGGTTAGTGTTTTTACTGTTATTGGAAATCTTAATTTCTTTTCTAGCTTAGCAACATCGCTGATAGATGCTCCGGTATCTCTAACTATTTCTGTCCACTCGTTTATTTTTGTGCGTCTTATATCCGTTAAACCGTTTCCGCGTATTGCTTTTGAGAAATGTTCCATAACTCGTTCAGCTACACAATTTATTCTTGAAATTTTCATTGGTTTGAGATCCCCAACGCTGGGTTTATTATTTAGCGGATATACTGCATATGTAACTGCCGTGACAGGATATTCTCGTTCATAATATGGTTTATCAATACCGGTTAGCACACCCGGCTTGGATTGTTTATTTAATGCAACAGTATTATTTCCAGTATGAAGTCGTACAGGTTCGCATTTGTCACGAATAATCCAAGTATCATCATTTGTCTGCACAATAAATTTTACTAGAATAATATATCGCTGATTGTCTAGGTAGTTAATAATATTTTTACCTCGTTCGTCACTCATTCTAGCATCTACAACAACACCGCTGGTGTCGTTCATAATCCTGAATGTCGACCAAGTATGAGCCGCACCATCGTTGCGAAATTCTTTTTTACCTTCACGGATACGATCGGTTATATCTCTGTTTATCAAAGCCAGATCTTGCATCGAAAAATTAAATTTAGATTTTGGTAATTTGTCAAGATCAAATCTTGCGGTGGAAGGTTCAATTGTGGATAATCTCTCAAATTCCTCCATACTATATTTAAAGCAAATATATGTTTAATTAAACTTTAATTATATATATAATGATTCAAACAAACAATAAATGCCGATGGCTTATGATAGGATTTTCTCTTCCTTGTAATAAATCATGCGTAAATGAATTTTGTGGTCAACACATGCAAAGCTTTCGAAAAGGTAGTCTAGGACCGAAACCGTGTTTACGATGCGGTGTTGGTGTCAGAGGAGAAACACGGTTATATGTGGAATGCGGTGGTAAAAGATACAGAGAGCTAAAACGATATTATGATAAGAAGTCGTCAGGTGAATCTCCCATAAAAATCGCTGAAGACTATCTGGCCAGATTTCAAAATAATCATTTAGACAAATAGTATTACTATATAAAATGGAGCAAAAAGAATTTGTAAAGCACCCTATCATTAAAAATTATGAAGCGTCTGGTGATGGTGTCATCAGGAATTGTCGACTACAAAAATCAGTCGGAAATGTTATTAATACTGGTTATATCAAATTTCGTGCTGGAAATAAAATGTATCTATCTCATAGATTTGTATTTGAATGTTTTCATGGGGTCATTGAAGACGGACTTGTAATTGATCACATTAATTCAAACCCGAAAGATAATAATTTATCTAACCTCCGGGTTGTTACACTTGGAAATACTGGTATTAATTCTAAAACTCCTAAGTAGGTTATATCCACTAATACAGATACTGGTCAAGAAATAATTTTCCCATCGATGAATGCGGCTGGTAAATATTTCGGTATTTGCCGTGCTTCAATATATTATGCTGCAAATAATATTACCAAATCAGCATTTTCGCAAAAAATTTAAACAAAAAATTACGTTCCGGTATATACAATGAAGCGAGATAAATCCGTCATCGCTGATAGAGCAATCAAGTAGTTGTCTCCCTTTTTTTGTTATTGTGTATACATGACCACACATTTATATTCAGTGATAAGAATCCACATAAAAATTTGCCTGAATTTGATAACTGATCGGTACATTTTCATAATAATATATAATGAATGTACCGATCCGTTATTAACGATAACGGTCTCAGATTCGCCGAATAACCGTCCTATGAAAACCACCGCCGGAATAATTTTTCAACGTCTCCACCTCGTGATGAGATATCATATACAATGAAGGGAGATAACTCTGTCATCGCTGATAGAGTAATCAAACTGTTATCTTTGGTACTACAGTCTAATCGTAATGCTTGAATATCTCTCCAGTCCAGATATCTCGACTATGTGGAAGTATTAATTGCAGAAAATATATATTATTAATGATATATACTTTCCTCAAACAAACAAAGAAACCTCAGCCGTGATATTATATCATGGGACAGATAAATCTATCATAGGCCGATATTGTACATAACTGCTTCACATATCGATCGCAGCAGACTACATGTATCATTGCAGTAGGCGGAATATACCAGAATAATATCGATCCATGCATTCATTGCTAGATAGTTCTGCCTTGACTGTGTCAAGAGGCTTGAAAATATAATATTTTAACAAGGCAGAAACGGTAGAAATGTGTAAAATTGCAGATTTTATTCAGAATAAGAAAAATATTCTGATAGTATAATACTGATCACAGAATCTGCAGTGACAGAGTCAGGGCTAAGATAGCTATATATTTAT
>JAECUM010062571.1:0-24903 GCA_016617855.1 Megalonaias nervosa | reverse complement strand
CAATTTGATCCTAAGAATGAAAACACAAGTCCTATCACTAAATAGTTCTATTAGAATCCAAGTTCGAATCTCGACGACACACAAATATGGAAGGCGATGACGTCAGATGTGGTCCAATGTATGAATATCAACAATTCCTCAATTGAATCAGTTTTTGTTTCCGAATAATTCCAGAATAAATTTCCATGAATATCTTTCAGAACTTTTTATAAGAAAGTCAACTTGTTGAGTTTCCAGGAGAATAAAATTATTAAATCCAAAAATCAGATGAAAACAAACAATCTGGCAACAAATAAAAAGAAACACCTTGTTCCTTCAAGATGTTAAAACGACTCTCCCAGAAGAATATTAAGAATGCGTATTTAAACCCCCAAAACATCATTTCAAGTCTCGCGAGATGGGTCATGTGGTCTCTTACTACAAGAAATCCATCACGTACGCCAGTGTAGCCCCACTTAAAAACCAATAATTAAATAGCGTTGTTTACACATGGTGATCATGCAAGGAAAATATGGCCCTGATACTGACCAATCATTTTAGCTGCCTGTTTACGTTCTTGCCAGCCCAAGACGAACTAGGTTAACTAAAAATAATTCTCATGTAACACTTTTACGTCTTAAATAAACAACATTTGCTAAATGAAAATATCGAAATACTGAAAAAGAATTTCGAATCCGATAAAAATATTCATTACAATAAAATGTAATGAAACAAAAATAAAATAAAAAAGAATTTTAAAACTAACACACAAACAATTTAATTACATATACGTAACAGAGCACAGAATGGGCCAATTTGCTCTTAATCTATTAACCTATCTATGTTTAACTATGTGACTAGATGAAGTTGGTTGTAATCGTATAATGTTGTAATACATTATGTTTTATCTATTTTTCCCATTTTAAATGAAAAAATGTATATATTCATTGTATCAATACCAAAATAAATTTCACCTTTCCTCTCATTATTTTGCTACTCTTGACCTTGATTTTCCATTTTAAAATATAAACACCGCTCCGGTGTCCTACTATGCGGGTGGTCGTGAGTTCGAAGCCCGGCCGAGTCTTACCAAAGACATAAAATTGGTACTAGCGCTCAGCATTAAGAGCTTAGTACTAGGACTGGTCGAGCTGGTGCCAGTAAAATGTGACTGGGCTGGACATGATGCTACATGTCTACTGCATGATACCCCATTGCTAGACATCACTACAAACTTCCACACGTCATTATTCTGACGATTTGGCGACCATAACTTATGGTCGTGAGTTGTCATTGTTCCGACCAAGCTGCAACCGAGATTTGGCCACAATTTTAACGTTCGTAATAAAGTCTTATTCCCGGATGGGAAACATTCCATTGACTCGAACCTTATCCACGATCTTGTGTAAAATAACCAAAGTTACTAACTTCCGAAGATAGCCATAAACTTGGGGCAATAAATGCTATAATGCTTTTCATCGTATAAATTTATTAAGAAATAAAACAGTGTTGGTCAAAGGCTGTTGGTTAAAGGTCGAAGCTTACTATGCAAGTTTTTTTTTAACTATGTGAATGAAATGCAAATAAATCACATCTGCAAGCGAGATAATATCAACTCCTGATTGTTTAATACTGACATGGGTAATACAAGTGAGATGGTAGAGGACAGCCACATTTATTTGTTCACCCGCCTGTGGGTGATCTCTTAGATAAAAATACAGCCCTTTTGCCAGAAATGAAAGTTTACGATGCAGCATGACATGAACGGTAGACAGCTGACATTATTGCGGGGGTAACCGTAAACTACTGTTATGTATATTTAATTTGTATTGTATGTCCTATTTTCTCACTGATTGTATGTTATATATATGTATATTTTGTAACTGAAATTGTCCAAAATCAAGTTAACTGTCTTCGTGACCAGTGACATTTATATTGTAAACAACATAGCACGTAGCTAATAGTTCTCTATGATTATAAATTAAATATTTAGATCATTATTAGTGTAAGTAAACATGTTTACTTCAATCTGAGACTAGGATATTAGTTTTTCATTTTTAATTTTCTAATCATTTTGACAACTTTGAAATTGTTAGAAATCAAATCGACTTACATCTTGACTCTGTTACCGTGTTTCATCTTTTTGTATCTTACTGTTGTGTTCAGTTTTTGTATTTATTCAGATTTATTTATTCAGATTAATATTCACTGGACTGGAAAATATTTTAAAGCTACGTTAAGAATCCAAATTTCACACACACACACACACACACACACACGAGCAAATATCATCTATTTATCATCCAATAAAGCTAAATCTTCAAGTCATATGACCAGTGACCATTAATTGTTATTGATAGTAAACGCTATCACAGTGAGAGAAATGCAAGTATTTTGATGTTAAATGTGTGGCAAGTACAAACTAGGTAAGGAAAACTAGACAATGAAATGTTAACAGCATATTAAGTCTATTTGTTCTATCCAGAAATGGTAAACGTATCAACATTTGTGGGAAACCTCGACGAATCGAGTTTTCATGGGTCATGGAAGTTATTGTGAGAATCAGGAAGAAAACAGCGAACATATTTTGTTTTGTATATATTACATCGTCGGAATCAGTTGCAAAACTTTAGCATTATTTAATGAAATGGGAAAATATCACATTTTTTGGCAAATAACAGCGAATAATTCGGTGTCTATGTTTTGTTAACATGCATTGTCTTTACAAGGCAATTAGAAACTATTGAGTACTTTAGTCGTCACTTGACCATTTAAAAGGTTAGGAATTACCAAGAATGCTAGCAGGCCTGGTTAAATAACATAATTTTGAACAAATTACTATTTTCCCTAAATAGCTTAGGTTTAGGTGCAAGCAATTAAATATAAATTTGAGAATCATTGCTATTATTATTTCGTCGCCGATCGTAAGTAGCCAATGTAAAATTATAACAGTGTAATTAATATTCTAAGCTTTGAATAAATTAATTAGTGCTTTCAAGTAAAATAAGATACTTGTATAGTGCATTAACATGATATCATCAGTGCATGGAGGCCCCAGTGCCTGGGCGATCTTTACAGATCACTCGTACATCTAACCTCTGTGTTTGTGTCTCGGCTCGACCTGAGTATGCGTGCCAGTAGCTTCCCTTGGCTCAATGGTTCTTCTCAGAATATCCCTCAGCTAAATATGTTGGTCGTCGAGCATACCCAATCATGCGCTGAAAAATGACGTTAAACCCCACAAAACCAAACCAAACCACAAGTCGAAAGTAAATATCAAACAAAAGACTTGACTTTCAATATGTAAAAAAAAATGGACGCCGCTATGCGGCATATTACAGTGATATCTAGCATTAACTGCGACAAAGATGCCGTTTCAAACAGTTTCTGAAGCACAAGATAAAGAAGTGATTATAACACTGATGACATCTTGGAGTAACATTATTTATTACTGCTTTGGATGAAAATAAACATAAATACAAGTATAAACGTCTATAATGTATTCCAAACTGTCAGATGACGCAGGTCATAGGCAACATAATTTTATAACTGCCGTAATAGGTGAAATCTTTGAATTAAGTTTTACGTTCTGAGTATCAGACTGTATTTTCCAAGACGAAGAATGCCGACAATAGATAGCGCATGGAATATAACATTGACATTATACTTCGAGGAATCATATATCTTTCTAATTACAAGAAAATTGTTAAATAGTTCATGAAGATTAATGAGAGACTAAATGAATATGTACGTTGCTTCTTTCATGAGAAACATAAAAGTTCCCAAATCACATTCTTGGTATTTAAATGCAATCAAATGTTAATGCACATGTGGGGAAACAAAGCCAGACAGGAAGAATAAAAGATGACACAATGCGAGAGATATATTTTTTATCTTGTGCCCTTCTAACGGTTTGCTGATTCGGAAATAATGTATTTTTATTTGAATGAGAAATGTGAAATAGGTAAAGAAGAAACTAATGAAATTTATAAGATTGTAAATGAGAAGGATATAAAAAGGAAGGACACTTTTGTAAAGCATTTGTCTGTTTAGGTCATAATTTAGAGGAGCAGGTGAAAAACACACATTCCATGTATTTGCTGGGGACATTGATCGTTATTCAACTTTTATAGCTATTTAACTTCATTTATCTGTCTTCCATGCATCATAGTCACATATTTATAGTAGTGAAAAATGGACTTTTAGAGTTTTATTCTTATGGGAATAAAACACAATTTCTAAATCCAAACGAATTTTGGAAGTATGTATTTATTTAACCAATATGCTTCGAAATTTTAATAAACATTTATTTAAAGTCTTTTAAAACCTTGAAATAAGCCTTTTTGGTTCTATCCGAATGAAATAATGCCAGATTACACACGTAATCATAAGAAAATTGTTGCCATTTGTACAACGACCTCATCTGATGTCATTGCTTTCCATATTGGAATTTCATCGAGATTCCAACCTGGATTGAATTAGAACTGTTTAGTGATAGGACTTATATTTTTCAACTTTAGGATTAATTTTTGGATTATATTCAGAAACCGTAAGTCCAATTTCCTATTTTTACATTGTTTTCTAGGGAAATAAATTATTTTGTTAAAATTTACAAAGCTTGTTGGCTTCACTCTTTCTTTTGTTACCTTTGTACGAGCCTATACGTAACAAAAGAAAATTGGGGTTGCTCGTCCTTGGATATTTGAATTTTGGCTAAAATATTTCAGAAATTTTGTTTTGAAATTTAAATTCCCCTAGTTTTTAAATCCCAAGTACTATTTCACATTTTGTTTGAAATCTTTAGTGAAAACAACAGGCTTTCATTCACAATATCATCAAAAGTAGAGAATTTTTCTTGAATTTTACCCAGGAGTGTTTGGATATTTTGAAAATGGAAGTCCAGCTAAAAAAGTTGGAATTAGAGAAAAAAACTGGTTCAGTTTCAGATAGGAAAGATACAAAGGGAAAAGGAAATGGAAGTAATGCAGTTACAATTTAAAGAAAGAAGGGAAGAAACGCAAAGGCAATTTGAAGAAAGAGAGAAAGACAAATACAATTTGAGAAAGAAAAATTAAATATGCAAATGCAAAGAGAAATTCGGTTAAAAGAAATAGAGCTGGCAAAAGGAAAACACTCCCCTACTTTTGATGTTTATAGAAATATCAAGCTAGTGCCCCCTTTCAGAGAAAAAGAAGTAGATAGATATTTTTCTTATTTGAAAAAGCTGCTGAAAATTTGAAGTGGCCAAGGAAGTACTGGACTCTAATATTACAATGTAGACTTACTGGTAGAGCTCGTAATATTTACATTTCACTGTCACTAGAGCAGAGTGCTGACTATGATGTGGTTAAGGACTGTATTTTGAAGGGTTATGAGTTAGTCCCCAAGGCTTATCGGCAAAAATTCAGGAATTCAAGAAATTCATCTCACCAGACCTATGTCGAATTTGCATGGGGAAAAAGCACAACAATTTGATAGGTGGTGCTCTTCTAGACAGGTCAATAAAGATTACGAAAGTCTCAGACAACTCATATTACTTGAAGAGTTCAAGAACTGTGTTCCTCCTGACATTAGAACTCATCTTGAAGAGAATGAGATCGATACCTTGGAAAATGCTGCTCTTGCTGCTGACAAGTATTCTTTAACTCATAAAATTCCTGTTGTAGGCAAATCATTCACTCAGCAGTCTACTAGTAGAAAGGTATTTCAGCCTAATACGACTCCTTCTAAAACCCAATATGGCACAACTTCTAAAACTCAAGCTTCTGATAAACTTGATTCAAAATTCCTTGTCTATTCCTACGTGTACCTATTGCAAGAAAAAAAGACACGTCATTTCTGATTGCTTCAAGTTGAAATATAGGCATCAGAATCAAGATAGACCTATCCCAAATGCTCTTATTTCTAAGAGGTTAAGGTCACGGTCATGTCTGGAAAGCAATACATTTATCGGGTCTAATAAACCCCAGTCTGATTTTATTATGGAGAATTATGAACCATTCATGTCGAAAGGTTCTATATCACTCTTGGGTGATTTGGCCAATCTTATCCCTATTAAAATTTTAAGGGATACAGGTGCTTCTCAGAGTCTTTTAGTGTCAGGTACTTTGCCTTCTTCTGGGAAGTCCTGTTCTAATGAGAGTGTTCTCATTCGGGGATTAGAGTGTGGCTTTGTTAATGTTCCTCTCCATTCTGTAAATTTCTCATTAGACTTAGTTTCAGGACCTGTGACAGTCGGTTTAGTGTCTACTTTACCCGTTGAGGGCATTCATTTGTTACTAGGCAACGACCTAGCTGGAGACAAGGTTGTGGTTAATCCACTTGTAACTGAGAAGCCTTCTTTGGATCAGAAAGTTGATCCTATTGAAAAAGAATACCCTGATTTATACCCAGCTTGTGCAGTTACCAGAGCTACGGCAAAGAAAGCTCTTGAGAATGATTTTGATAAGGAAAGTATTCCTTTAGCTGACACATGTATTGGTCAGGCTTTTGATGAGGTCTCTTTTTCATTCCTAATTTGGATCAATCAAAAGGTATTGATCACAGTGATCCTCTTTTAAATACTCATGCTCTTTTATCTAATCAGGTGATAAACGACAATCACTTGTCGTCGAACAAGAAAAAGATCCTGGGATCTCCTGTTTGTTTCAGAGGGCCATTAGTGAAACTGAAGCAACTGAAGCACCTGTCTGTTATTTCATTAAAAATGGAATTCTTATGAGAAAATGGAGACCTCCCGAGGTACCTGCCAGTGACGAGTGGTCAGTAAACTATCAGATTGTAGTTCCAAAATCTTACAGACAGGAAATACTTAGTTTGGCCCATGAAACTCCTCTGACTGGTCATTTAGGGATAAATAAAACTTATAACAAGATCTTGACTCATTTTTATTGGCCAGAACTCAAAAGTGATGTTTGTAAATTTTGTAGAACTTGTCATACTTGTCAAATGGTAGGAAAACCCAATCAGAAGATACCTAAGGCTCATTTGCAACCTATTCTTGCATTTGACGAACCATTTAGCAGAATTATGGTAGATTGTGTTGGTCCCTTATCCAAGACCAAGTCAGGCAACCAATATTTGTTCACCATTATGTGTGTGTCAACAAGATTCCCAGAGGCAATTCCTTTGAGGAATATTAAAACCAAAACCATAGTAAAAGCTTTAATAAAGTTTTTTACTCAATTTGGCCTTCCTAAATCTGTCCAATCAGGTCAAAGGTAAAATTTTATGTCTGGAATTTTCCAGCTAGTTATGCTTGAATTTGGCACTCAGCAATTCAAGTCAAAAGTGAAATTATGGTTTTACAGAATTTTAATTGAGAGAAGTTTTGAGTCTTGTAATAAAGTTCATTCTCTCTTGCTTATTCTTCAAAATTTTCTTCAAATTAGATTTTACGGTCCTTACAAAGTAATGAAGAGAATGAATGAGTTAAATTATAATTATAGTACTCTGGTCTAAATAAATTAATGGAGTACTGGTATATTGAAAGAGATAGCCAAGTAAATCATACAATTAATTTAGTTGTACCTGTCCCATAAACTGAGGATTTAAGTAAGGAAATTCAATCGGACTCTGTCAATCTTGGAGCAACAAATCCTCCGAATTCGGAAATTATGAAAAATCTGGACCAGAAACTTTTACATTTGCAAGAACAAGAAAGAATGAACTTCAACAGTTATTATTCGAATATGAACACTTGTTTCCAGATATTCCTGCAAGGACAAACAAAATTTTCATGACGTTGAAATTGTAGATTCAAACACCTGTGAAACAACACCCATACAGGATAAACCCTCTCAAACAAGACTACTTGGAAAAGGAAGTTCAGTATTTGCTGGAGAACGATTTCATAGAGCCCAGTAAAAGTGATTGGAGTTCACCATGTATACTTGTTTCGAGACCAGATAAAACTTTTCGTATGTGCACTGATTATAGGAAGGTGAACAGTGTGACAAAAACAGATTCATTTCCATTACCAAGAATCGATGACTATTGATAATATTGGAAATGCCAAAGTATGTCACCAAATTTGACCTTCTCAAAGGATTTTGGCAAATTCCACTAACGGAAAGGGGAAAAGAAATTTCGGCATTAGTGACTCCAGATGGACTCTATCAATATAAAGTAATGCCGTTCGGGATGACGGGTTCCCCAAGTACGTTTCAACGCTTGATGAATATGATTACCTCTGATCTAGATAATTGTGATGCTTACATCGATGATGTCATCATCTACAACGACGCCTGGAAAGAACATCTAGCCACGATACAGAAATTCTTTGACAGACTCGCTGATGCAAATTTGACAATCAATTTATCTAAACGTGAGTTCTGCGGTGCTTGTGTAACTTTTCTAGGACATATTGTGGGACATGGTCAAGTTAAACCTATAGATGCTAAGGTCAAGGCTATTTCTGATTTTCCTGTGCCTGTCAGTAAAAAGCAACTGAGGCGATTTTTGGGTATGGCCGGATACTATCGGAAATTTTGTTCCAATTTTTCTAATATTGCTGAACCCCTGACAAACTTGTTGAATGAGAAAAGCAAGTTTCTTTGGACTGAAAAATGTCAGGAGGCTTTTGATAGATTAAAAGCGATACTCAAAAGTGTGCCGGTTCTCACGGCTCCAAATTTCAGTAAATCTTTTAAATTATCTGTCGATGCAAGTGATGTTTTGATTGGAGCAGTATTGATTCAAGAAGATAGAAATGGCGTTGATCACCCAGTGTGCTATTTCTCTAAGAAATTAAATAAGCACCAAAGAAATTACTCAACAATCTAGGAGGAATGTTTGGCTTTAATATTGGCATTAAAGCATTTTGAAGTTTGCATTAGCTCAGCTCCTTCTCTGGTTGTTGTGTTTAGTGATCACAACCCATTTACTTTCATAGACAAGATGAAAAATAAAAATTAAAGATTATTAAGGTGGAGTTTGTTTTTACAAGAATATAATCTTGACATCAGGCACATGAAGGGAAAGGATAATTTGATTGCAGATGCACTTTCCCGTGTATAGAAATATTATTTCATGTACAATTTATATAATTCATAAGAGTTTTCTGATGTAATTTTGTTGTACCTCGTGTATAATTTACATATGGTAAAAAGAAAGCTTTATTACATAAATCTTTTCTTTTTCATTATCAGTGGAAGTGTTACGTATATGTAATTTTATTACTTGTGTGGTAGTTTTAAATTCCTTTTTATTTTATTTTTGTTTCATTACATTTTATTGTAATGATTATTTTCATTGGATTTGAATCTCTTTTCAGAAAATTAACTTGACCCGATTAGATTATAACGGTTACTTCAGCACTATTTTTAGCTCATAGATTTCATAAGCAGCAAGTGAAAGCGATTGGCTATTACAAGGTCATCTTCAGCCTATGTGTTAGCTCTGTTGTAAAAACTTTCATTTTTAAATTCATTTCCAGCGTGAGAACTTGATTCTTAGATAGAGCTACGTGCTATATGGCATTTTTTTTTTATTGCGCTGTTCAAATTAGTGGTCACGTAACCTGTCACGTGAGCCACCATATGATCTAAAATCAAGGGTTAAAACAGCCATTTTGCTAGTAGATTGATCAGTCGTATTTTAAACCTTGAGGGCTCAAGAGGTTTTTATTGTTGTTGCCAGTTTGTTCTGAAGTTCGTCTATATTTGGGGATTTAATAATTCATACTCTCTAGAAAACAAAACAAGTGCTTTTCTTTATGAAAATTCTGGGAAAAGACGTTTAGTGGAAATTTATTCTGGAATTCTAAACAGAACATTATAAATTGTGATTCAACGAGGAATTGTTGCCATTTGTACAACGACCTCATCTGACGTCATCGCCTTCCATATTGGAATTTCATCGAGATTCGAACCTGGATTCAATTAGAATTGTTTAGTGATAGGACTTACATTTTTCAACTTTAGGATTAATTTTTGGATTATATTCAGAAACCGTAAGTCCTATTTCCTATTTTTACATTGTTTTCTAGGGAAATAAATTATTTTGTTAAAATTTACAAAGCTTGTTGGCTTCACTCTTTTGCTTTTGTCATTATTGTACGAGCCTATACGTAATAATATATGTATGTATGTGTGTGTGTGTGTGTGTGTGTGTGTGTGTGTGTGTGTGTGTGTGTGTGTGTGTGTGTGTGTGTGTGTGTGTGTGTGTGTGTGTGTGTTGTTTACACATGTAAAAGTAACAATTGATTTATTTACTATATTAATCTAAAATGGCATATAAATCGTTCAAGAAAACCAACAAACATTTTCTATCTTTATTATCGCAATAGAACTAGTCGTAATATTTTTCTTTTGCATATAAACAGGACGTACGTGAACACGTTTTGGATTAACAAGCCTTGAAATAAATCAGCGAAACTGGATATATATGAGTTTTTCCCCCTTTCTCAATTACTATTAAATTATGTGAGTAGTAATAGGGGCAACTTTAGAGACAATGGGGGACATAATGTTGAAAAGGGGTATATCAAAATTAGGGACAATGGGAATTTAACATGGGGAATATTGTGCCACTATCGAGACAATGGGAATTTAACATGGGAATATTGTGCCACTGTTGTAACAAGGGAAAGTTGAACATAGGTTGGAACTGTATAAGGACAATAGGAATGGAACAGGTGGGGTGACCTCACATTACTGGACATTGGCAACAATGTTGCAAGTGGCTGACCTCAATCGGTCCAAACTGGGACAGCGGGGTAAAAGGCTATAACACTTGGCGGGGTGGGACATATAACCTTATATAACGGTTGGCGGAGCGGGAACGACCTTCCGCGCGGTACTGACCCACAAACACAAACATCGCCTGGCGGGGCGGGACATACAACTTGATAGACATAGACAAACAAACAAACGAAAACACCAATATGGCAAGAGAGCAAATCTTTTCTAGATATATGAGTGGCCCTGAAAGGGCCTTTGGGTTTCTTCTTCTTCTTCTTCTTCTTCTTCTTCTTCTTCTTCTTCTTCTTCTTCTTCTTGTTGTGCACCAGCACATTTTTCTTCTTCTTCTTCTCATTCTTTTCCTCCTCCTGTTTCTCCTTCTCCTCCTCCTCTTTCTTCCTCTTCTCATTTTCTTCTTTTCAATTTTTCGTTCCATGCACTCATTTGTATTTTATCTTCTTCTTCCTCCTTCTCCTCCTTTTCATAACATTTCCTACACCATGCCAATCGTATCCACCACCTCCTGCAATTGTATCATCTTCTGCAAATGTTTGGTTGCCATTTTGTATTCAATGTCAAATGGCGCCAATGACGAACATTTCACTTTATCTGTCTCAAGCATGGACGTGAAGCCATAGGAAAGGAAAACACCCCCTTACACCAAAACTAATACTACCCATATCATAACCAAAAACATGGAACGCGCGGACCTAAAAGAAACACTCACGTTGACTTTTTACCTACAAACACACGCTATTTTACAAGTCAGGGAAACTAAGGATTCATAGGCACACTTCTAGTTTTTACACACACACACACACACACACACACACACACACACACACACTTTTTAAAAAATGTTAGAGAAATGAAGTGTTTATAGGCACACTTCTATTTTTTAACTTACTAACATTCAAAATTATATGATTGCCAGTTTGGATACTGTCTCTTTTCTAGATGATTGGGGTAGCCCTGAAAAGAGCTGTTTTGTTGACAGGGTTATGGCGATCTTCTATCGTCTAAGATTGCATCCCCGTTTGGCTGCAGGTTTTCCTACAGGATATGGTCCACTTCTGCGTAAGGAGAGGAAGAACTCTTTCGTGTCTACACGGCAGTCCACAAAACCTCTGTCTGGCTCCTGCTGTTGTTGCTGCTTCTGTTGCTGTTCTCTCTGCTGTTTCTGAAGCCTGTACTTTTCCGTCCATTCTTCTTGCTCCTTCTTGATTTCGTCTTTAAACACCTCTTATATCAGATCTTGGGCTACATTTAACATCCTGACATTCTCTGTCTCAGCAGTCTTGGGCAACATGATGTAAATTCACATAGGCTTCGTTCAGTTTTGCTAAATTAGAAGGCATCTTCATAGGTGGACGAGTCAACCATGGATGGTCAGACTGACTTGACTTGACTTTCTGAATTATAGTGGCGTGCGCATATGTTGTGCATGTGCCACTGTTTAATGCCTGCAAGGCAGGCTGTTAAATACTCTTGGGAGAGGGAATCAGAGCCACCTCCTCCAGGCTTTAATGCACTCAAGGAGTGCTGTTAAATAAGCCGTCAGGCAGCGAAACTGTGTGTTCCATGCTACCTGAATGTTAGGCTAGTCACGAGTGGGAGTAGACCCATCAAGCACTCATGTTTCAGCAGCTTTTATCAATCTGTATTTAGTGAGTGGGATTTGGAGCACACACACTCATATTTAATAAGGTAAATTTATGCGTGCATTGCACGCTGTTAAATTGAATGTCCGGTCGAGGCAAAGGATAATCAGGTTGGCAGGAAGGAGCGAGTCCACATGGAAAGTCCTCGTTGTCTCCAGGGATGTTGGTCTAAAATTGCGCCTTGAATGGTCAGACTGGAGACTACCTCGCCTTATATGGCTCAAGCACGGACGCGATAGAAAACATCCCTACGATTTTGTTGGGGTAGGAAAGCTATGATAGCTGATTTCATGGTGAGGGAAAGAGAGAAGTCAGAGCATATATTCACAGTGGGTTTTTTTTAAAAAAAACAAACAACCATGGCTTTTTCAAAATATAGCAGTTTTTGTTTAACAAATAACCAAAAACTAACAATAAAACAATTTATATAATATCAAAGAACACATTTTCGACAAAGTTGACAACGTTGTGAAATCATGACTTCCACGGAGGAAGGTCATTGGACTATTGATGTACACTACGTTTCCTAGCTAAAGACAAAAGATAGCCATAACGGTTACAAAGCCATCGATCTACTTTTACATCGTTTCTTAAACAGTTATGATCAAAATAAGTCACTAAATGTGCTAAAGGATATCCAAGACTGCGTTGATGAAGAAAATACACACAATATTGTCCACACACCATGGAATCTGTGCCTTGTAATTTCACATGATTGAAGCGTGTCGTCTGGGCATTTCTTCTCATAAAGTCGATGATGTCGTCTTCCAAAGGCGGTAATCCATATGAATCAAAATACTCCACAGAGGCATCGTGGGGAAAGTAGACGGCTACCCAGTGGGTTCCTAGGAGATGACTCTCGTCCGTGTTGATGACATAAGCTTGATGGTCTTTAGGTTTGCTATGAGGCAGTTCATCTTTAGCACACACGACAGGATTCCAAGAAGCAGTGTACGAACTGTTGTTCAAAAGGTAAGATTGTTCCCAGGTATCCATTTTGTTTTTTCTTGTTTCACAGGTAATGGTAAGTCATCAATTCAATCCTGACCTTTTTGACTGAAAATTTCTTACAAGTCAACGCCTATTAGCTCCGTCTTCGGACTTTGTACAAAGAGAGATTCGATGCGATGAATCCCTTGAGCAGTCAGTGGAGGGCAAGAATGATCGCGCAAGTCTTAATACCACTTATCAAACACTTCTTCCGACGAGATGAGACCCCAATCGTCCTCCAGCTACTCGTCCAATTTTTCTTCTTGACTCATCATCAGGCATTTATCATGTTGAATTTGACTGGGATGATCTTTTTGACATCCATAACAATCTTTCTTGGTCAATTCCGTAATTTTATGCGCTAAATGTTTAGCAAAACAGGACACTAAATGTTGTTCTTGTTCTGGCCACCTGGACATGACCATCTTCTCCTCTACCATTCAAAGAGGGATAAGTGTCTTCCATGGCTTCTAATGGTATAAAATGACTTCTCTCAAACTATTGATTTCTATGGTATTATTAAATTCGGCATACAAGATGACGTTCACCGTGTTGGGTAGAGGATCTTTAAACTGAAGTTCCACACGAATCTGGCCGGATTTTATAGGGCGGAAATATCCCTCGTTGCTGCCTTGGTCTGGAGTGAAATCAAAGACCCACAAAGCGTAGCCTTCTGCATCACCGTCGTACGTAATACCGTGGCTGGTGTTGGTCCCTAGCTGTCCCTTGGCCTCGTACAGGGACAAGTACAACCTCAAGTAATTCTTCTTGTCAAAGTCAGGTTCGAAGGGCCTGATACACAGGGTCTTGTCATCGCGGCTAACTTCGATCTTGGACACGCTGTAATGCTCCAACTGAAAAGGATTTTCATTGTGGGCTCCGTTGAGGGTCGCATTGCTAACGATGCCAATGATAAAACGTTTGGGTAACTGTCCTTGGAACAGATGATCTTTGATCTTGGATCGGAGTCCAGTGGCAATGATGAAAGTTTTCACTTCCACTGGTCGTATCTGATACTTGGCGGTCATTCTGCTCAAAGTATGACTGATGTCGTTTCCCACTTTTGGTAACACTTCCACGCGTCGCACGTAGTCTGGCTTCTTGGAAGATGGTTTTGTATTCGTCGGCATTGGCCATCACATGGAAAGCGGCACTGCTGCGATTCAATCTGAGACGGACATCCACACAGTTCAGCAAATACTTCTCTTGCAACCACATGTCCAAATGCAAGCGATCCAACAGTTCTAAACTACGGCTTAGTTTGATTTTCTTTTGACGTTCATCGAATCCCTTATTTTAGGAAACTTTACCCTCCACCTCATTGAACTTGTTCGCTGTGTCAGGTTTCCATACCACGCAGGCATCCAGATGGGTATTTTGGCTTTTTTTCCGTACGTCAAGAAAATTTCCAGGTACGCTCGATAAGGGTAAGTATCCATGCTGCTGAAGACCAGTTTATTATTGAAGTAAATCCGCTTCGCTGAACAACGAATGCATGAAATTGTTGACGGCAGCTACCTTATCGTCGGCTAGATCGGAGTTGTCCGTTTCGATCACTTTGACTTTCAAATACAAGTAACTGCTATTCAGATCGATGTAATCTTCGGGCTGTCCTTTGATTTCAAATTCGGTGGAGCTGAATCCGTCAAAGAGAAGACGGGATGAAATTCTACCCATTGGCATTCTTGCATCGTCATCATGGTGGGTGGCATGGCAAACAGACCCAGTTCCGACTTGGAACATGAGCAAGACTCTCGGTGCATCATTTTCTTTCTTTCTCTTTCTTTTTTTAATAATTAATAACGTCTAAGTCTCGGACGGTTCTTCTTTTCTTGGTCTTTTTAGCTCTGGGGGTGTGAAGTCCTCTGGAGGGGTGTTTTCGTCGTCGTCTCTTTCTGCCTTGTCCTTGCTGTTGCGTCAGGGAAGCAGGAATGTCTGACTCGTCAGCGTCCATGGCACTTATAGGAGTTTCTCGTCGAGCCAAATGTCTTGCCGGTTTGAAGCAAGACATCTTTGCCTGCTGTCAAGAAGGCTTCTTTGAGGGTTTTTTGTCGATGATGACATTTTGGAGAAATTCTTTGCCTTGCGTCAAAGCGGCATCCTTCAAGGCGTGCAATCCTCGCGCCACCATCGGTTTCAAAACGGGGACCACCGAACGAAACGCCAATTTAAACATATCTCCTAAACCATGTCCTCGCTGTCGAGCGACTCCTTGGTACACTGGATACATGACTTACAACTTGTTAGAGAGAATCCTTTTCGAAAATGGAGTTTCACAGTAACTTTCCCTTTGGAGAATGGAATATTTTGTCCCAGATCTCCTTTTATAGCAATGATGACAGTGTCAAAATACGACTTACTGACGTGCAAATAGTGAGAATGAACAAATTCGCGGTGAATCCACCTTTTTGAAAGGAATGACTCGCAGTAACGGTACGGAGGTGTGTCCCACCACATTGTACTCCACCACATCGGAGTACATAAAAATCAAATTTAATCCTTCGTTCAGTTCTACAAGGGATCCAAAAGCCCTGTAAAATCCATTTTGCTGTTGATCTTCGGGCTCAGATTGTGTGTTACCATCTGTGGATGTCCACCCAAAACTTGATACAAACTACCATTAAACCTGATGGACAACGTTTCGGTATCCTGAAATCTCATCATTAGGCGACGAGCCACTTTATGGTACTTTATCTTAATACCTTTTTGGTTCTGAACAGGCTTTGCCAAACGCTGCCTCGAAACTGTCAGCAATAGTGTCCACCAAATATTGACCACTAAAATAATAGCCTGTTGCAATTTTCACAGTATGGATGCTTAAAAATGGATTGCTTGCTGACTTTGTGTCACCTGAAAACCCGATTTTATTCATCTCTTGTTGCACTAGCTCGTCCATGATTTCGACGTGGATAGTGTTTTGATTTTCATTGATGTTTTGAATTTGTGTAGGGTAAATGATTTCCACACAAGTCACTTCCCAATGGGCTTCGTGATCCAATTGCATGGCCTGAGGTAATTTGGCCATGAAACAGCATAATGTTTTTTTAGGAAACACATCCATGGAACTGTCACTGGGTAACGTTAGGTAAAACTGGTTGTTCATAATTCCAGAGTTTTGCTGTCCGAGGGGTCGCTGGAGGTCAGAGAAGTGTCTCCGTTGTACTAACGTCTTTTTCTTTTGACGGATGGGTATTTTCTTGGCGAAGAACATGTCGATGCTTGGCTAAGCATTCTTTCTGATACTGAGACGAAGGTATCGTGCCTTTCAAGACATTAAGATAACATTCGCACGCGGTATCGACGACGTCTTTGGAGGCAGTTTGAATCATTTGTTTTCGCATGGCGGAGGAGCTATGGACAGGACGGATAACACGTCCCAGTGTTTGGCTAAACGAGAAGGCAATCCTTTCCTTTTCTTTCCTTTGTGGGGTAGAAGACGGATGACTTCTTTAGGGGTGACATCTTTGTTTGTTTGTCCTGGGGCACACACACAAAATGCACTGATGTCAATGACTTGGCACACGTCCGTTTATCTTATTTTTGGGACAATATTTTTGGAGCAGGCCAAAGGGTTTGTAACCAGGCCTTTTGACGACCTCTTTGACTATATCAATAAAAAATTCCTTTCCTTTGGTTGCTTCACTTTATCTTTGAACGATGGAGTCTTTTCTGGGGTTGACGTCGATGCTTGGTTAAGCGTTGTTTTTCGGATAACGAGACTGTCCTTTTCTTTTTCCTTTTCTTTTTTGGACAGGAGAACGACGATGGTAGTGGTGTGCACTTCTTTTAGGGGACATCTTTTGGTGTTCAGGAACTCAAAACACTGATACCCATCGTTTGTCCCAGGTCTTTTTTATAATGGAATGCGTAACCACTGATTATCTTTACGTCGTATCAACATGATGACAGGTATCACGCGTCGTGAAGGGATTCGCAAGGGTCTAAATGGGGACAGTTCTTGCTTGGATAAATCCAATAACCTCTGTAACATGCCCGATCTCATTTGGACTTTGCTTCTGTTGCAAGTACTCTGCGAGAAGCTGCCGCAGCGGCTAAAGAGGTTAGGCAGGAGAAGGGTGTCACCGCTGCAGGAGAAGTTCTTGGAGACACGGGTTTCCATTGTTTCATCAAATTAGGAAGAACGGGTGTCAGATTGGGTTTGACTGTCATCATCAGCAAAAGAGAAGTGGAAGAGCCTGATGCTACTGGAGACGCGGTCACCGTCGCTGCAGGTCGTGGTTTGGGGATGTAAGGTTGCGTGCTGGCCGAAATTCCTCTCTTTTTTTTCTGGGGACTTTTATTTTTCTGAGGCTGTGACCTCATCTTGACATCACTGCTCTTTTTCTTCTGGGTACCTTTGGGTCGGGGAGTGGTTTTTTTTCTTGGGGAGGACTTTGGAGGCATTGTAATCCTATTTCAAGAGGGAGTGAATGATGACACCTCCAAGAGAACCGCTACCTACAGGTTTCAAAATGATTTGCTTTTCGGTTTGAGTGTCGATGCGAGGATCTGCCAATTGCGTCAAGGCTACTTTGCTTCTATCAGAAAAGCGTTTGGTTTGATGCTGAATATGAATGACGCCTTGCAGTACCTGACGTGCTGTCACCGTAAACCATATATATGACTTCTCTGAGACTGGCTTCTAAGACTCGAGCACGTATTTGTGGATTTTTTCCGCGACTGATGCCGTACAAGGCACGAATTATTTTGACGGGAAGATGAGACTGAAGGGACGTCATGTTGACGATGTGTGAGAGAGACCAAAAGTGCCGTAGGTTTTTATAGAGTTTTTGCTGTTGTTAAGTCGACAGGGACCTGTACACGACAGGCTCTCCGTTTTGGCACCAGTGGTGAAACAGATGGGTACGAAATCGCAAATAATCGGGGGTGGGGTGGTGGTTTTTAAATCCACAAGTAAATAGGCGTGAAGGGTTTGAGTGGCATCGTCGTACGCATGTGTCAGCCAAGGAGTTCCTAACTGTTTGGCTAACACTTGCACTTGAGATTTATCTCTAGGGCTTTTATACAAGACCACGTAATGAGCATCGAGACTAATGGTGCGATGGGCTTTACTTTGTTGAAACATATTTGGAGTGATGTAAATGACACTGGCATTACGATGATGCCCTTTGTGCGTAAACCACAGTTTAATTTCTTCTTTGTCTTCTTCTAACATGTCGTCGAAGATGACCAGTTGGGTTTGACTGAGGTCAGACACGATCCCGTCGTCTTCGCCAGGAATGCCTTCCACAAACACGGATGGAATCGCCTTGACTTTACGCCGATTGCCACTCTTTGAAAACAAAACACGATACGTTCAGGTGGACGATCGATCAAATGATGTTTATGTTCGATCAAACGTTTGACAAATTCGGTTTTGCATGAACCTCCGGGTCCAGCAATTAACATGTTAAAGGGATTACGAAGATACAAGGCCTCCCAACTGGCACGATCTAAGTTTTCGTCGATGACTTTTAAAGTGGAGAAAGAGGGAGCAGAGACAGCAGAGGTAGCCATAGTGCAGGGAATGTCCCTTTTGACACGAAGACAGACAAGACAAGAGTTTTTATACTTTTTTCATGACACGTTTATTGCAAAAAAAAAAAACATTTTTAAAATGCAACACGAAAGACAAAGATACATAAAAGCCAAATGGTTAAGTACATCGATAAAATACACATCAAAACGATCAAAGTGGAATATACACAAGTCGCTGTACTTGCTATATCTGTCAGAAGAAAGGGTATTGGTCTTCAGAGTGTCCAGACCGTCAAAAAAGCAAGACAGGTGTCAGAGGAGACAAAAATCAAGATACCTGTTATCATTGTCAAGAGAAAGGACATTGGTTTTCAGACTGGCCTAAGAAACAACAGGAACAGGAGGCAGAGAGAGGTTCAGAACAGGAAGAAGAGGTACCCTCCAAAAAGGATGAACCCAGACACGTCAAGAAAGAGAAGAAAAGAAGACGAGAAGAAAGTGAGGAAGAAGAGGAGGAAACAATTGTGACAGTGAAGAAATTCAAAAAAAGGAGAGAGTGAACAAAGACAAAAAAGAAGGTAATGAACTTTTTAAAGTGTTGTGTTGGATTGTACATTTGTACCAGAAAAGACTAGAAAGAAAAACGTAAGCGTCTCTTTGTTTTGATTTTTTAGAATAAGGACCTACACTCACGCACTCCCACGCGTACATTATGGGGAAAAAAGGAATTTTGAGTCTTAATTGATTTTGGCATATGAATACTGTCTCTTTTCGAGAGAGGTGGGTGGCCCTGAATAGGACCCTTGGGTGTTTTATTTTTTAACATAAACTCAGGAACGGGAAGTAATGAGCTTTAACTGCCTCATCCCTTTGCCTAGACCTTGTTTCTTCTCTGCTTCTTCTTCTTCCCGTCGTTTTCTTCTTCTTGCCTTTCTTCTTCTTGCTGTTGCTGTTGAAGGAGAAAAGCTTGTTCTGCTTCTTTCTGCTATTGCAAAAATTTCTCCAATTCTTCTTTCTGTCTCTGTTTAAAATTCTCGACGTACGGTAAAGAAGGAGGAGGTGGCGAAGCTGCTGGTACCGGAACAAATTCTTGTGAAGAAGAGAGAAAATCCACTAAATCCCAATTAAAATGTCTCTTCTGGAAGTAGGACTGTGTTGGCTTTGGTAGCCGCTGCTATACCATCACTTCTCGTCTCCATGGCCGGTGCACCCCAATTCATCGTTTTCTTAGTTTCTGTCATGTTCTAACAATGTCGCATGAATTCACTGCGCACAGACACTAGCGCACCTATATAGGGAATGTGACGTCACAGGTAGCTCTCTTCGGATTGGAAGACAGACTCCGCACTGACTGAATTTTGTAACGCGCGTTAGGATTGGTGAAAAACCTCAATCCGTTTCGATCCGCTCTTCCACTATAAATAACCGCGGTTCACTTCATTCGATTCACCTGTTCTCGTCACAAGGTGTGGACTAACGTAGAAGTGTATACCCTCCTATCGTCGATGCTGTTCAACCCGGACTATCCCATGTATGTCAAATCATCATGGGTTATCACCCAGATCACCGAGACGGCCCATTGGAAACGAACGATCTATGTGGAGAGACAAAGCTCTCTGAAGAGAGTCTTAATCTACGGTCCAGAGTTCAGACGAAGTTCGAGAAAGAGAAGATCAGTGAGATGCCCTCTATGTTAATTGAATAGTGTTAACAAAAAAAAACAAAGGCCCTTTTCAGGGCCACTCATATGTCTAGAAAAGATTTGCTCTCTTGCCATATTGGTGTTTTTCTTTGTTTATTTGTTTGTCTATGTCTATCAAGTTATATGACCCGACCCGCCAGGCGATGTTTGTGTTTGTGGGTCAGTACCGCGCGGAAGGTCGTTCCCGCTCCGCTAAGCGTTATGTAAAGTTATATGTCCCGCCCCGCCAAGCGTTATAGCCTTTTTCTCCGCTGTCACTGTATGGCCCGATTGATGTCAGCCACTTGCAACATTGTTGCCAATGTCCAGTAACGTGACGTCACCCCAATTGTTCCATTCCTATTGTCCCTATACAGTTCCAACCTATGTTCAACTTTCCCTTGTCCCTACAGTGGCCCAATATTCCCATGTTAAATTCCCATTGTTCCTATTGTAGCCCAATATTCCCCATGTTAAATTACAATTGTCCCTTTTTTGATCTACCCCTTTTTAACATTATGTCCCCATTGTCCCTAAAGTGGCCCCTATTACTACCTATGTGGGCTTCAAAAGAAAGTGACTAAAGAAAATTGTTTTTATTTTCGCGGCAACATTGAATCCCATATAGAAACTTTCGTAATTGACATGATCAGAAAATGAACAGAAAAGATGGGTTTTCAGGTTGAAACAAAAGTATCAAATGATTCTATAAAAATTGGAGTGAACTGACAATTGACGAAAACTTGGAAAATTTTGAAAACATGTAAATGTATCTAACTGCAGTTGAACATATGCGCGAGGTAGCCGATTAAACTTTGCGAATTACAACTACAGAGCATTGATAATTTTCAATAAACTGATAAACTGTGGAATGAAATGATTTTTAAGTACATTCCATTGCCACAGACGTTTCTCCATCGCAGTACATGACGTCATGGAGGTGATATAATACGAGTGTAATATATAAAGGATGGGATATAGCTTTGGTATACAACAAGGTTGCCGACGCAGGTTGATCCGATGGTACGACTCGAACTCTGCACCCTAACCATCTGAACCACAGCGGCTTATGCGGCTTCTGTGACTTCCTGGGGGGTGTGTGTGTGTGTGTGTGTGTGTGTGTGTGTGTGTGTGTGTGTGTGTGTGTGTGTTTAACGTAGCTTTAACAATTTTTCAGTCATGACGCGATGTCGCTACGGCGTCTGTTGTGTGGCAGTTTATAGCGATGTATAGTACTGGGGCACCATGCTGCTGACATGTAATATCATGCCCCGCCCAGTCACATTATCCTGACACCAGGCCGACCATTCCTAACACTAACCAATTAATGCTGAGCGCCAAGCGAGGCAGCTGCTAGTACCACTTTTAAAAAGTTTTTGGTATGGCTCGGCCGGGGTTCGAACACACGACATCCCATCCAAGGCGTAGTCTCTAACCACTTAGGTCACCGGAGCGGCCACTTCTTGGAATAATGATATGGAGTCATGAATCTTGACCACCTGTCGTTTGTGTTAGATATTTTAAAAAACAGGTTCGTCCTAGCACGTATACTATAATTTATTATAATTGAAATGTTTTTACAATACACCATACTTACTTACCTATTTTTATCCATAAACAACAACGACAAAAATCATCAAATCTTTAAATAAAACCTCAAAATGAAACACTGCAACTACACTGAAATCAAAAGGTACGTAAGAAAGAATAAAAACTGAAAAGACACCTTACTCGAACAGGCAAAAGACCAGTATCAAAAATATGCCTTCCCTAATGTCAGCCAAATCAGCAGCAACAAAAACATACGCACATAAAATAAATGACCAGATTTATGATATCACTATCACACTGTATATTATCTATACGAGGGAGCCTCTGCGTGTCCTTTGGAAAACACATAACTCTCATTTCTTTCACATAATAAAGGCAATAATGTGTTAAAAGTGCGGTTCAAACATAAACACCAAAACATGTATTAAACCGAATATCCCTATGATAACACTGAATAAGGAATTATAAACTGAATATCCCAAAGACTGCATTAAATAAAGGATTATAAACCGAATGTATCCATTATAACATTAAATAAAGGATTATAAGCTGGATGTCCCAATTATAACATTGAATAAGGGATTGTAAAACGAATGTCCCAATTATAACATTAAATAATGGATTATAAACTGAATGTCTCAAATATAGCATTAAATAAGGGATTATAAAACTAATGTCCCAATTATATAATTAAATAAGGGATTATAAACATAATGTCCCAATTATAACATTGGATAAAGGATTCTACAAAACAATAATTGAAAATAAATTATACTCTATCTTTCTCTTTAACAAAAATAATTTTTGCGAGCAAAATATGATTGATAAAGAAGAGAAACATAATCGCTGGTGAAACATCGCCTGTTAAATATTTCTTGCACATTACACTTTGCATCCATTAAATATGCTATTAAAGTAAGATGGATTGCAGGGAAAAAAATTATCGGTTCAGTTTTGCGCGGTAATGCCCTCAGTCTAGCGGATAATTGGAATTAATATCAATGAAAACGAAGCGTTAAAATAATTATTGGCTCAACGAACGACATGGTCATCGTAAAACGTTCCACTCGCTATTTCCTACGGTGCCGTCTTTATCGGTGCCAAAGCATTTTTCTTTAAAATGGGCATAAATTATTTAATAGACGAGAATATTATTTCATGGTCTCCAAGGAGCCCCTATATAAAATATGTCATCATTTTGGTCAACCAATCTCGCTCCTCCCATCCTCTCTCTTTCTCTACACGATTGTTGCATGCGCCTCTCTCTGTTATTTACTTATTACTCATTTTTAAACTTCCGATTATTTTAGTCGCTATCCAAATGCATATATTCCATTGACTGGTCTACTCCACTTCATAATAACTTAAATTGCTACAATTCTTATTTGAACGAAAAACCCTTATTCATTATTGATTTATTCTGCTCTTAATTACAAGGGTCTCCGTTTGATTGTCTGCCTTACCTCGATTATTTAAAAAAGAATGCTTCTTTAAAGCGATACTCGTTACATAGTACCGTATAATTAGGAAAGCTGACAGGTATCACGTTACGCTGATTTGTTGAATAACGTCCTCAATCCGACAGACCTTTGAATATTTCGCATTAAAAACGACCAGAAACGTATGCATTAATTAACTGACATAATCCAGACGAAGATGCTGGATGTTTTTTTCCCCAGAATCATGCTCTTCCTTCAGTACACATTGTTTGGTTACATATCTCAAAAACATTCCCGTGCGACAAAATAATTTTAAATTGTAAGTGTTGTTGTTGCTGCTGTTGCTATCGCACAACAAAACATTAAATACATCACAGTATCTGTAACGCGTAACCGAGAAGTTTACAACACGGTTTGCAAGTTTGTATCATTGATTATATAAACACTGTAGATAAATCCAAGGAAAGTGCACACATACCATTACGACGAACCATATACTTGTAGGTTACTTTGTGTAAGTTCAATTTCAAGGTTTTCATCCAGCCCATATTCTTTTTCTCTCTCATTCCATATTTCAGCGTAGTTTGTCCATTATGCATGAGAGGGGATGGGGGAACACAAAGCAGAAAGGATTGCGATGAAATTGTGTACTATATTAAATTCATTTAGAGAACGGAGATGATTAATACTTTTTATCGTTATTTTCATACGTCACTAACGATTATTCTGTGGAAATTCGTCAGAATCAATAGCACACGGTTGCGAGAATGTTTATATATCCGTATTATTGCGCCATGGGCGGATCACAATAGTATTGGTATATCAAATTGCTTTATACCAACACTTTAAAAGCCATGTTATTTTTAATGTATGTGACACACACACACACACACACACACACACACACACACACAAACACACACACACACATATATATAAAGGTATATATATATATATATATATATATATATATATATATATATATATATATATATATATATATATATATATATATATATATATATATATATAATTCTAAATTTGCTTAAGAGCCTACAATTACTACTATAACAATGAAATATCCGGGATATAATTTGCGCTTGCATAAATGTACATAAAATAACAGATGTCGTCATGGCTCGTCGATTTCTAGGTCAATACAAATATTTTCCAGTGTCCACAACAAGTTGAAATAAACTAGTTGAAACATAAAAAATTTAAAGGTTTAATTCCTGTAGAAACAGCCATGTAAAGTTTTGCAAACACTACGGTTTTCTGTTTTATTTGATTATCTTGTCTTTGTTTTGTATATGCCTTTGAGAAAGACTCAGTAAGAGTCGAAAGCGCTCAGGCTAGTTAGATACTTGTTTTGCGCTGTTCGTTGTCAGTTTATTGCATTTATCTTAACCTATCCCTAACACACGTGATCCCTTGCTGGATCC
>JAECUM010062569.1:0-21762 GCA_016617855.1 Megalonaias nervosa | reverse complement strand
TACTAGGGCTGGATCTTGCGGAAGGGATGTTGATTGGTTCAAGGCCCTCAGACGGACCTCTTGCCTCCTCTTCTTCCCCCTCTGGTATCTCCACGCCCTCGCCGCCCCCACCCCGTCCCAATTTATACATTTGGGTTCACATCCTCTCAGTTATCCCACACCAACAAGAGTGTTGTACGTTTATTTCACTCTCTCAAGTTCCAGCTAAGGGTTATAGTATTACCATGGGCATTGAGGGTCATTAGTGCTGGAAAAGGAATTACAGCGTTCGCTGGAAACGTCGCCTGAATTTGCTGTTCTTTTGTCCATTGTTGACGTGCCTGCTAGCTCTACTCAACGCCAATGTCTGGAAGCGTCAAAGGAGGAAAAGTCTAATTAGCGACCCGAAGCGTCACAGGA
This sequence comes from Megalonaias nervosa, assembly GCA_016617855.1. NCBI lineage: Eukaryota > Metazoa > Mollusca > Bivalvia > Unionida > Unionidae > Megalonaias > Megalonaias nervosa. Next base: position 21,363 of record JAECUM010062569.1, on the reverse strand, counting down.
ACATATCTAAAATTCCAAAGATTACTCAAGATCAAATTATGCCTAATTGTCTAATTTATACTATTCCCTATTGAAAACTGTGTGTGAGCGACATATTGGAATTACAGTCAATCTATTATAGTAAAAAAAAATCCTATCCATACAATTTTGAATTTTCTGTACAACGTTAACATTATACTTGCCGCAATACAATTCGAACATGATCTGAGTGACATCTGCAAATTTTGTGTCATGGTCGGGATACCAGACTATTTAAGATCGTGGCCTAATGGATTGTTTGTAGATAAGAATTATCGAAACGGGTTTTCAAGCCAAAAGAGAAAACCTGTAATGCTAGGCAATTGGTTATTAGCCCTAAAAAGGGATTCTACTGCGGCTCGTTAAAGTAAAACTCTTTCCTGATACTTGCTGGAGGGACTACGAGTCGCTTAATACACCTGAAGCAAGGACGTGAAGATAAACATTCCTCACACCACACAAAAGACCAAAAAAAGCTAAAAGAAATATCACATGGACCCAAAAGAAACTATCTCTCTACTTTTCAAATAAACTCTATACTGCAAACAAACACACTGGATAAGTGAAGGGTTTTTTTCTCAAAGAGACAGAGACAAACATATCCATTCAACAAACCTAAAACACACACTATGACACACAAGGTAGTAAGTGTTTATAGGCATACTACTATACCCCTACATACAAACACACATTTTATAAGGGAAAGGTTTTGTTATTGGAAAAGACAAAAACATATATTCACATAAAAACATAAATTATTTTGGCAAAATGATTAGTATCTTTTTGGTGGCTCTCAAAAACGCCGTTTACTTCTCTAGTGTACCTAATGCCCACATCTCACATATCTAGCTCCACACACAAATCTTCTACTCCATCGATCTCCACCCTAACGAAACGCTGAATGGGTATGTGTTGCTTTAGATCTCGATTATTCCGTGTGAAGGTCTCTGAAGGTTGTTTCCTTCAAAGTACGACTATGTTTGCGGATGCTGCTGTGGTTGCTGGCTTTCTGGTAGTGGCTATTGTTGCTGTTGCTGCATCATCTCCAGAGCCCAGTTCTCTGTCTGGAGGGTGTTACAAACTGACTTAAAATTATTCACTAGTTTTATTTAGGCATAAAATAAATTTAGAATTTCAATATAATAAAGACCTGAAAATATATTATCTTAACTCGACTGTGGTGAAAACGCATCATCTGAAGTTGACTGTAAAATACAAACTCATGTAAGCAATATATGACCGTGATAGGGGCATAATAGTTCTCGTCAGGCGAGAAGCTCGTGTACTTCATGATACCTGCAGAAGGGTCTGTATAAAGCGACCATATGCAATGTAAAACTTGGGCAGTCACAAGTACGATAACTATGATCAGGAGCTAAAACCGGGACAGATTAAGGTATGAAAATTCCTTTTTTCTTTTATTATTTTGTTAATATTTAGAACAATGTTCTAACTACGTACAGCTGGGAATTATACTTTTGGTGAGGTAAAGTTTTTCTTTTTCCATTTTTCTTGTTGATATAGAATAGGAGATGTGTTTTGAGGATTATATCTTATGCATTACAACTCATTCTAGTAGACTGTTTTCCACTATTTACGTATTTATTATGCATAAGTCATTGTTTATCAAATATATTGATTGTAATTTATATTCAATTAAGTAACATATTCAAGTATGTGCGTAGAAGATAATATGCTGTTATGTTGTAATCTACTTGTATAGATCTGCTACAGCGTAGATATTTCACGTTTTTGTTATCTTTCATTCATAGAATTATAAGTTTGTTTCATGTAGTGTAGATACAGATAAGAAAGTAATTGTAGACGTGACATAGTGAGAGTACGTGAATAAAACGGCGTGAAGGCACTGCATGTGTAATGTACACATTAACCTTATACTACGACTCAAAACGACTTCCGTTTTCAAACCGCAACCAACCCTGGAGAGATAAGACCGGGTTGAGACGGCCAGCGGGAGATTGTGCTAGCGAGGGAATCCTGCCACAAGGGCGGAGGAACCCGAGACGTCCTAGGAACGTCTGGACACGAGAGCCCCGGTCACATGAAGCGCTTAGTTAAATCCGATTAAGAGACTGCTAAATGGAGTTGTGCTAGACAGGGAATCCTGCAACATGGCAGAACAAAACCGGGGGCATCCAAAGAACGTCGGGAAATGGGAGCCCAAGTCATAAGAAGTACCTATAATTCACTGCACAGTAGAGAGGCCATTGGAGGGCGCACCTAAATAAAGAAGGAACGACTGGAGGGCATGTATACTCAGTTAATGATAATCCAGTGCAGATGTATCAGTGAACATGAAGTGCTCTTAAGAACTTTATGTATATACAATACTATTAAGAGCGATTTAACTGCAATTATTTGCTTTCTGTTTACTATTGAGCAATATTAGTTTCTATTCATCATACTCATCTAATTAAATCATGTTAATGTTTATGACAGAGGGTCCTCGCTCTTCTCTGCTGGGTTGGTGCCTCCCTTACTATAGCATTAACCAAGCATACGATATGAAGCAGTTTTCCTCTCTTCCATCTTTTTCTACCCTCTTCTACTTAATTGGCTAATGTGGACAGGACATTTCTGTTAGCCGTGGTTAAATGTATGGCTGTCCTCTGATGTCACTGAGAATCTTGATCCTAGAGTTGACTCAGGAAATGGCAAATATATTCTAGGTGCACTAGAGCTTCACCTAACTTTCCAGCCTTGTCTTTCTCCATACCTTTTGTCTGGTCAACGACAGGTAGAGAGACTGCGATACAATCTTGGATTAGCGTAGTGTTCGCCCATCAGGGCATGTACGACGTGTTGATTCAAGCACCGCTGGATTTTAAATTTATCGCACGGGAGGGAAAGAGATCCTTTTGATGTGCGCGTGCATGCATGTACCTCACGCTGATTGGTTAATAGGTGTGCGCCCTGCACATTAATTAATTTCTCGAAGTGTGGGAATTAGTCCACACAACGAGCTACCCCTACGCGGCATGCACCGCGTGCTCGTTTGGGGATTCAAAAGTTTATTAAATTAGTCTTCTCATGTGAGCAATTGCCAACAACTTGACGATTCCCAGTCCAGCGTATAAACGTGGAGTGCTTTTGGGATTTTCTTCGTGTTGTGCCTCACACTGCAGGAACAACGATGCCCAGAAGAGGCAATGTTGGAAAAGTCCGGCTGGGGCTCCAAATCGTAAGCAAAGGATCATATTTATTCTGTTAACGTTTAATCGAATTGGATTTTCAAGCCTCAGTGAAACCACAGTCTCGTACGCTTTAACGCATATAAAGTATGCTTATCAGTTGTATCCGATTCTGGGGCTATTTGAGCCCCACTGGACATATGGTGAGTGGGAGCTGATACACTCACCATGATGCAGTCTGTATCGTTTAAGACGCCATGTGGGGATTAATACCCCACTCAAAGCGCTACCCCCGTTCCGTGCATACACGTTCATCGGGGACTTTGACTAATAGACGAGTCGGAATCGGCCCTCACACTCGTCTTTGGCAGTACGAGCAAGGAAGGGATGAGAGGGGCTAGGCGAGAAAACTCCCAGCGTCGGCCGGAATATTGAATGCCAAGGTCATACATTTTGTCAAATCTAACCCAGTTAACTATTAAGGGATTAATCATACTTACCAATTTAGTATTAGCCACTTTCGTTATTAGAGTCAAGCATACGAAGTTGTAAATTTTTCTACTTCGGGATGATTTAGAATTTTAGGTACAAAGTGTACATTAATTTCCGAAATAAAACTTAAATAAAAGTCATGGAAGCTTATTTCCACTTTAGAGTCACGGTTGAATTATAATATAATTTTGATCGGTGAGCCGAAAAGATCAAATTTAGTATATCAACATAGAACTATAAAAAACGGTTCACCAGCCAAAAAGTGAACGTATATAGGGCAATTTTTAGTGCTTTCTTTATTTAGCCCTTAAAAGGGCTATTGGTTTGTGCACGTTACTACTAGTTGAATGTTGAATGGGTTGGTCGGTGGGTCTGCGGCATGCTACACATGCTATTTTGATAGTCATGATCGAACGTGTAGCACGTTGTTCCCGCTCCTTGCCTACACCTTTTTCACTGTACAAGCTGGCGGTCTGGTCTGCCCCCCTTCGACGTCCCACGAGTGAATGACCAATATGAATGGAATAATCTCATGATGATTCTGACTGGCAAACGTTCGGCTTTATATAACTAAAGCATGGAAGTGATGGAAAACATCCCTTCGATTCAGCACGAAGACGTGAAGGATAACAAGGATAATGTCGATAGAGAGAAAGGTGAAAGAGCATATTCATACAGTTTCAATCAAAGACAAAAGTTTTCAAAAATCAACATCATTAATCAGAAGCTTCTCAAACACAAATATAAATCAACAGTCCATCAAATGCTAAACATGATCCTATTTACTAGGTTGACAATGTTGAAAAGTCAAACTTGACTTCCACTGATCTAAGACTGTCATTTTGCAATTGATTCACACTAAGTTTCTGAACTAAAGACAGAAGATAACCATAATGTTCACAAAACCATCTTTCTACTTTATCGTCGTTTCTAAAGTATTCACGATCAAAACAAGTCCTTTAATGTTCTAAGGGATATCCAAGGCTGCATTGATGGAGAAAATGCACACAATATGTCCACACACCATGGAATCAGCTCAATGTAGTCTCACATTATTGAATCAAGGCGATACTGCGTTTCTTCTCTTAAGTCAATGATGTCGTCTTCCAGAAGCGGTGATCCATAGGAATCAAAATAGTATACATTATGATCGATGGGAAAGTAAACGGCTACCCTGTGGATTTCTGGTTGATGTCTGTTGTCCGTGATAATGACATAGGTTTAATTGTCTTAAGGTTTGCGTTGTGGAAATTCATCTTTAGCGCACAGCACAGAATTCCAAAAAGTGGTCTACGGACTTTGCGTCAGAAGGTAATGAAGTTCACAGGTATCCATTCATTGTTTCACAGGTAATGATCAGTCATTAATTCACACCTGACTTTACCCCCGGAAATGTCAGTCAAATAAGTCCCTCTACGTGTCGTCTCTGTACTCTGTTGCAAGAGAGCGTCGATGAGTTCGATCACCAGAGAAATCAATGGAGGCGAGGACTGGTCACACAATTCTTTATACCACTTTCTCAAAACTCTCTTCGGACAACGAGACCCAAGCATCATCCATATACTGATCCAACTTTTTTCTCGACTCGTCATAAATATTTTCGTGTTGAATATGACTGGGACGGTTGTGTTGACATCCAAACAATGTTCATGGGTCAGATCTGAAATTCATTCAGCCATGTCGGTAGCACAACAAAAGACTAAATGTTGATTTTGTTCTGACCATCTCGACATAATGGTTTTTTCTTTGTCTTTATTTTCTGTAGTTTGCTTTGTTTCTTCTTGTTGTTCAGGCTCAAAATATCCTCATATTCTGTCTCCGAAGATTGTCCGTACCCCTTCTTTGTTTATGATAGTCAGGATTTATTTCTCTCAAACTATTGATTGCCAGAGTATTGTCAAATTTTACATACTTGATAAAGTTCACCATGTTGGCTAGAGCTGTTGCAAACGAAAGTTTCACAAGAAGTTGGGCTGATTTTATAGTGTGAAAATGTTCCTCGTCGAAGCCTTTGCCAGGTACGAACTCAAAACACCACAAAGAAAACCTCCTTCATAAACGTCATAGAAAATGCCGTGGCTGCTGTTGGTACCTCACTGTCTCGTGGTTTCAAACAACATAAAGTAAGATCTCAATTAATTTTTCTGGGCAAGGTTAGGTTCGAACGATCTGTTACAGATGGTCGGGCCATCTCGACTGACTTCTGTCTTGAACATTTTGAAGTGTTGAAACTCGAACGGATTTTGATCGATGGCACCTTTGGGGTCTGCATTGCTGACGATGGCAGGCGATTAAACGTTTGATTAACTGTGCTTGGAAAATATGATATTCGATCTTGGATCGGAGTCCAGAGGTAATGATGGTTTTTATTTCCACTCTATATGTCGGATACTTGTCTGTCGTTCTGCTGAAGTTAAAGTTGAACCAGCATTGATGGGCATTAAAATTAATATCCCACAGGAATTCGTATAATATAGGTGCTCAAATGAGAAGGATTGGTGTGTGTTTGCCTTTGGATTCGTAAACGAGAGGATCATTTTTGTCCAACTGTTCTTGAAGTTGAGCTTTCAGGATATCGGCCATGAAAGTATTCTCATCTTTGTCGATATTCAGGACTTGCATGGGATGCATGATTTATATCAAAGCTACTTCACAATGAGCTCGTGGAAAATGTTCGTCGAATGGGTTTGTTTAACGCGACGTCGCTTGTTTTTGTTACCATCGTCGAACCTCGGGTAGATGTACACTTTCAAGTTGGAATTTAGCGGTACGATACAATTTTTGAACTACTCCGTAATCGGCAGAATAGGAAGGATTGTAGTAAATGCTAGCTAAAAGGCTTTCCATGATGACTTCCTTTTGATAAGTAAGCCACTCTACACCGATACGACTTTTAGAGTCATGTGGTTTGTAGAAGCTTGCTTGACGAGTCCTAAGAGGCAAAGGAGTAGAAGTCGGTTGTGGATTTGTAGGGATCACTTTTTTTTCTTCCTCTCTTTACTCACTTCTATCTTCCGTTCTTTTCTTTCCTCTGCCAGAGAAGGTGTAGACATTATCTTTTTGACCCAAGCTTTTATTTCATCTTGTCTGGGAGCTGGGGAAAGTGTCAACAAGGAAGGTGCCATCCAAGTGGGTATGTGTTCTTGTTCATCTTGCATTCTTGTAACCGCGTCTGTCTTGGTAACTTTGGGTTTCATAAACGACTTGAAATCTCTCAGAGTAGGCTTCTCTGTTTCATCTAAAGATTTCTAGTAAAAACGTGAAGACTTTGCAAGACTTGGAAGTACCGTTGCGATATTTCTGCTTCTGACACATCGGTGCCATCAATCAACAACTGTAATTCTTGCTGTAACGGACATCACGGTGATATTTAGATTTAGACGTAAATGAGGTGTGCGTTGTTCGTACCAATATTTGAGTTCCATTCATCGTTTAAAGGGTACCAAAGCCAGCTTTTGTCCAACCATAAGATTCAAATGTACACGTATGATGCCTTTCCAAAAGAGGGGTCCATTTTATCTTCTTTTTTCTACCTCCTTATTTCATGATGCCTCCTAAATGTGGCCCAGGAATCAATCCCAACCAAGAATAATCCTCTTTGAGCAAGGGCCCTATCAGCATGGGAAAAGTACTCAACGTAGAACCAGTATTTGTTTTTTGTTTTTTTGACAGATGGGTATTTTCTTTTTCACCATTTGGTGAAGAACGATCCGATATTTTCCTATGTGCTGTTGCTATAGATTGGACAAGGTAGCATTCCTTTCAACATATCCAAACAACATTCACACACGGTATCAATGATTTCTTTAGGCGCTTTTGAATGATTTTTTTTTGCTCGCATTAGTGGGTTTGATGTAGACATTACCGACAATACGTCCCAATATTTCGCCAAATGTTGTAGAACTCCGCCTTGGGAGGACGAAGAGGAGGTACAGTGCACTTAGTTTGCTTCCTGAGCAAAAAGGCTTAAGTGAATCGTACCCCACACTTCATTTAAATACTGGAATTCATTTGCTGTAATAGTCATTACGTTGTAGAAACTTCATGACGGGCATCACTCGATACAGAGGTGTTTTCAACGATCTAAATCCTGACAATCCAGTACACTTTGTAAAACTCATGTTCTGTCTTGGATTTTCGGTTTTGAATGAAGGCACTTTTAGCGGCCGCTGTCGCAGCTAGAGAAGAAACTGTTGCCGCTACCACCGGAGGAGAAATTCATTTAGAAATGGGTTTCCAGTATTCATCAAATTGGAAACAAACTTGAGTTGAATCAGGTTTGGTCGGCATCATGGTTAACGAAAATTCGAAAGTGTTGGAGAAGACAGTAACCAAGCAGCTCGATTTTCGGGAGTAGATTTGCGTCCGAGTAGAAGTGCCTCTTTTTCAGGCAGGAGATGTGTTTCTCTTGCGATGTCACGGCCTAAACAACTACTACCCTAAGGTTTCAGAATAATTTGTATTTGGTTTTAGCGTCGATTTTGGATCTGCCAGTTATGACAAGGCCACTTTATGTTTTTCGAAAAAGATTTTGGTTACATGAGGGATGTTTAAGATGCCTTGACGTAATTGACGCGCTGTCAAAGAAAACCATCTAAGACTTGCTTCTAACACATGGGCACGGACTTGTGCATTTGTTTCGCGACAGAATGGAGATGAGATTAAAAGAAAGTCACGACGACGACTGTTTTTCAGAAAAAAAGTGCAGAATGTTTTCAAAGTTTTTTTTCATGCTATGGGACTGTCTAAATGACTCTCCCTACTTCGTGACAGAAGTGATGAAACAGATGGGTACGAATCTCAAATAATCTGGAGTGGTGGGTTTTCAATCGACCAGTAAATAGTTATGAGGTGTTTGAGTGGCATCGTCGCACTCATAATTCATCCGATGAATTCCTGATTGTGAGACTAACACCTGCATTTGAGATTGATATTAAGGACTTTTAGACAAGACCACATAATGGGCATTTAGACTAATGGTGCGATGTACTTTACTTTGCTGAAGTAAAGTTTGTGTAATGTAAATGATACTGGCATTAGGATGATGCCCTTTGTGTGTTTAACACATTTCGATTTCTTCTTCCTCTTCTCCTAACATGACATCGAAGTTGACCAGATGTGTTTGACTCATTTCGGACAAGATTCCATCGTTTCTGGAGGAATGTCTTCGACAAAAGAAAATGGATTCTCCTTGACTTTGTTCAAGTAGGGTGTAACCCGTTTGCCACTCTTTGTAACACCACACGATATGTTGGAGTGGACGATCCAATAAAAAAATGGAATTTGTTTTCGATCACACGTTTGACAAAATAGCAATCATCATGTTAAAGGGATGGCGAAGCTACCGTGCCTCACAACTTTGACAATCTAACATTTCGTCAATCACTTTGAGAGCAGACGAGGAAGATGTAGATATACCGATAATGTTAAGAAGTTTGAGAGAGAAATATCGACAATAATGTGTACTCAAACACCTTTCCAAATATAAATTGCAAAACCAGCTAAGAGACAAATGGTTATATACATCAGTAAGACACAAAGCAAAATTGCCATTGCTGGCAATGAGCCATTGCTGGCAATGAGCGAGTCAATGTACAATATACTCGACTGAAGTGTTTAGCAGGAAATCTAGGGATAGACTGTTTTAGCCTCTACATTATGCACAGTTTCTAGTTTATCATTTGGTTTTTCTGCCTCGTTCGTTATCTCGTGTACGACGGTGCTGTCTTTAACTATCTCTTCTTCTCTTTAAAGTTCTTCTACCACTCTTTCTAACATTGGCTTAAATGTCATTTTTACTTCTGGCACAGGTTGTAAATGAACTTCTTTTCTTGGATCGTTGACACAAACATGTCACATAGTATGCCACTTCTTGCGTACTACCATCGGACCCAAAACATTTCCAGTCACCTTACATAAACGACTACACACACTTGGTAAGCATGAAAAGGTGATAAAGACCAGCGAATCTTTTCTTCACACGGAGGTAGAGAAGTATCGATCATAAATCGCAGAACTTTTAACAGAATGAGTCACTCGTGCACAATTAAAGTTGAAATGGTTTGCAGGTACTGTTCATAAATTGTCCACAATGAATTTGATATATTTCATCGCACTTCACATGTTGCAAAAGGAGTTTTATCTTGAAGCGATACTTGTAAATGTTTTTGAATTCCTCTAAGTTTTTCACATTTTCTTTCACTTCGTTCCATGGAATTCTGTGTTAGTGCCACATTGTAGGTGGAGGTATTTGGACGTTACCGGTTCCGCTTCATTATATAGGCAAACGACGAAACAACGGTTAACGCCTGTTTGTACGCATATTGATTTCAACCGACGCTACGCGATGGTGTGGTAGACATAAACGAGCAACCTAGTGAATTTAATTGTGTTTAAATATCATACCATCCTCGTGGAATTTTCCTTTTGTTTTCTCATCGTCGTCGGTGAACGTGATGTGTTTGATCAGCTAGCGCAATTGATTGATTGACTGATTCATTGATTCATTCATTCTTAGTGTTCTTATAAACGTTTAGCTAGCTACGACGTACACATACAAACTATTCAAAACAATTAAAACAATATGGGCACAAGTTATTCAAGATGTAAATGAACGTGCATATCTTCATCAGTAGCAATAACATTTAATTTAAACATGTGGCAATGACCCATATAAAGAAACGAAGAATTATTACGAATCCAACACTTGCTTACATATTTCAATTGTGATTCCTCAGTTTTATAGTTCATTTGTTCCCTCCAAAAAAATCCAGTATCATTAACTTTTGTACATGATGTCTTCCTATAAATTTTCTTTTTGCCTTATGCATATATCTCTTTATTTTACGTTTTATACATTTCTCTAACGACCCATTCAAAGGAGCCGCCACGAGTTTTTAAATCTGTTATTATCATGGAGATAATGACTGCAGAATTTTCTCATGTAGATCAAGCGATAAGTCTAACCTTGGTCAGTCTTGACCGTTCATTTGGAGGATCACGAATTCTCAATGCTCTCAAATTTAGGGCAATATTTAATGGCTCGGTGAGACAGTGGCGAGCCCTTTGTTAAGGTAAATCATTGGATCAGCATAACAGATTGAAGTTTTTATTCATTAGTGAATAACAGCAACGCTCAGGAGTTTGGCTTAAGTTGGGACAACTCTGTTTCATATGGTCACCATAATATTTTTCACGAGGCTCATGTTTATGTAACTAAGCCGAACGCAAGTACTCGTGAATTATGTACTACAAGTTTCCTTTGTCCCTTTAAATAGTTAAAATGTTGTGTTTCCCAAATCTGGATGGTGGAAGACACAGCGTCCTCTGCCCCAGGGATCCTAGGTGCAATGTTGCTGGCCATAGAAGTTGAAAGTAATAAACATGAAGCTAATTGCATGCAACATAGAAAGACAGGATGTATTTTATTCGCACTCTCATTTTGGTTGATTATTTATTGCACGCGTGCTGTTCAAATTAATATTCCTGGCAATGTGTGCATACCATTTCCTTGATGACCATATGTGTATTTAAAATATTCAGTTGATGGAGGTGTTCGTGCATTCCTGTGTCTTTGTTCACCCACATCATTGACATGTCCAGTTCGATTAGAAAAAAAAATCTTTTCTCGTAGAATGTAATTACTTCCATTATCTTCATTGTTGATTCGCCATTGCTTTATGATTCCGGTCTTCCAATATGTATCCTTCGCATGACGTGATAAGTTTCCTACTCTGATTTGTAAGGAATTATTTACATATACTCATTGCAATTCATTCTATATGTATTTGGTCTCAGTTTCTCTGCAATTCCAAGAACATGAACTTCACGTCCAATCCACGCTGGCTGTCTAATTTACATACTGTGGTAAAACATGCATCATCTGCAATGATTAGCATAAATTCATGATGTTTAATCTAACCATATGTGATCATAAGACTGTGCAACAATACAGTGGTTTCTGGTTTATAAGTCATCATTCTTGAATAACGGTACACTTTTATATATGATAATCTTCTTACAGTTCATTTGACATAATCTTGACATAAATTAATCGCGGAACATAACTTTCACGGTGTTAGCGGTACTTCCATCCATTTGTCAATAGCTTACAGTCCAAACATAGTAGACATGGGAACATTACTGCCTTTTCATAATTGGGGCCGCGAGTGGCTGAGTGGTCTATTGCGCTCACCGTTACGGATCACTGCCATCTCACCTCTGTATGCGTGGGTTCGAGTCTTGGGTTCGGCCAATGTGGGCATGTGAGGAAGCTTACCAGTAACTTCTCGTCGGTCGGTGGTTTTTTCCGGGGTTCCCGGGTTCTTTCTCCACCATTTATACTGGCCGCCATGTATAGCTTATCTTGTGGTGAAAAACATCGTTAAGCCCTTCAACAACAACAATAACCTTCTCATAATTCATTACATCATAAGGTAGCTAGATTTTATGACTTGTTTTTCATGTCATAATAACACTTCGTTTGGATGTAGACTGGTGTTGACAAAAGAAGTCTCAACACAAATCATTTATATGTGATACGAGTTGCAATTGTAAGTGCACTGAGCAATAATTTTGCTAATTTTGCAAAAACGGTGAACATTGCAGCGATACCTAGAGCCAAGAATTCATCTTACAATATGTACATGCTGTTTCTTCTTGTAGCAATATATTTATACTTAGACATATATCACTCATACTAGAGTATTGTTAATATGACTGCAGTTAATTATGTCACTGCACATGTTAGGCTTCTCAACTATATCAAATTCTTGAGGTACAACAGCTGCTATACATCTGTTTTCGTTGGGCATTCACTTCATTCTTTTCTGTTTTATTCATCCAAGAACCTAATGTCAGTTCTATTTTGCGTATTCAGATTAGATCCATTGAGTGAAATCACACATATGCTGCTTACATTTTCATCTTTGGTTGGACACCACACTCTTCACTGCATTTCCTTCAGTTTTTAATTACTAGATATAGATGAAACCTGAGCAGACGGTCAAACTTGCCCCCCAACAGGGCGCTCTATACTGTTTGCGACCGTTTGTCAAAGTTCTTCAAGTCTTATCATATTTTGGGATTCGCCTGGTAATAACTTGAGGTGAAAAGAGGATAAAATAAGTAATAGTATAATTAACAAATAATTTATTTCCCTAACATACAAAATGAAAATTCAAAAAGACAAGTTCAATATTGTGAATTAAGTCACTAATAAACCTAAATGTCCTATCACAGATCCACACGTATAGAATGTTCTGTACCAATGTACCTATGATATAATCTGGAATGTCTTTGAATAAGTCCTCATTCTCCCAAATTAGTATTTGGTCCTAAATGTCAATGAGTACTTTGTAACTCCAATGAATAATTTAAGTCAACGATTTCTTTATAAATATATCTGAACACAACTGAAAATGGTTCCAAAGACTGATCTTACTAAAGGGATGAAGACTTTGCTTACAAAGCCTCTATTTATATACAAACTGTCACCTGATATATGACGCAACAGAATGTCTTGGAAATCCCTAGATGTGGGTAATTTCTGAAAATTACATCAGATTGTCAACAAGAATGCTTCCAGAACACACTAAGCTCATAAACAATGTAAAAAGAAAGAAATAGATGCCATTTATAATGTTATAAATAAATAAATAAAGAATAAATAATGCTTTACTACTTATTATATTCTCTCTTCTTTTACACTAATTTGCATATTCGCAATTTTCATTTGCATACCTTAATATTGATTTTAATTAATTTGCATATTATGAACTTCAGAAAGACTTCGCTGGTGTAAGCAGTTCGGCGACCTTGCTAAACAGAATTTGGCGTCCCCATTCATCATTAAAATATTTGTTGATAAAAAGCTGGTAAGAAATTGATGTAAATTTGCTCAGATGAAGAGATTTTCATATGAAGCAAAAACAGATGTTTTGGTTCATTTTAGCTCCATTGTTTTAGTTTTGCGACCATTTTCTTCTACTATGTGTCATCTTCTGAAAATGTCACCCTCTGCGAGCACATAGCGCCGTTTCTGTACAAAATAAGACTTTCACAATACACCATGATTCTATGTATGCTTAAAATAACAGATTCTCTTCCTAAAAATATTATTTGGAGGAGGATAAAATATATTAGCAAAATTATACCAAATTTATATTTCTGACTTAAATTTTGAAAATAAATACTATTGTTTGTATCATGAAAATGCAATAAATTTAATTATGTTAATTTATATGGAAACTTACACTGTTTAATTATGAGATTTCCACAATTAGGTTTTAAAAACTTCAAAAATCTGGGCAAATGAAACTCTGGGAATATATACAGTTTGGTATAATAATAAATAGCTAAATAGCTAAATTCTTTCAACCAAATGGATAAATGATGTTAAAGAAATATAGTAAATATTTCTTCACTTAATTATATTTATCAATATTAATCATTATAATAATCTTGTACAAATTAGAATTTCTCTTTGACTCAAAATCTGGATAAATCCAAATTGTAGACCAAATCCAAAATCTGGAATTATATAATAAATTATATTATAACACTCAAAAAATGCCAATTTCAGAAATACTTTACCTGACTTAAATTTGTAATTGTTGTTAAATTTCTAAAATCTAACAGTTTAAATTCTGATGTAATTCCGAATTTTAATTTATGTCCGAAATTATATCTCCAGAGGACCAAATGACCGATGACGGAAGTATTTCCCATTTGAACTCCCGATTGACTGTGCCCGATTTTTACTCCCAACACCCTCGAGGAACCTCAGATGTATGAAACAAACATACTTAACGATGACAACCATGGTTAACCGATTCGGGTGTTAGAAACGGGAATGCTAACACCTTTGACTAAGTAACAAAAAATGCAGGGAACAATAGCGCCATTACAAGCACAGCGATGCCTGTTCCGAGAGGCAGTAAAAGACGAACATACACATCAAACAAACAAGGCAGGATAAAATTTCATCATTCAATAAGAACTTAGTACCTAACAGCTGATCTCAACGACTGGACAGGGTACAGAAATCAACATAATTGAAGAAATGATTGCCGAACAAATGCATGACTCTGTTTATTCTGGGCCTTGTCAAAATCATCATTCTTATCTTAAATCAATATAGCTTATAATTATTACCTATGAAGAAAACATTTCAAAATTTATTGATCATATGAGAAAAATGATTTCGTGTTACCATACCCTAATCAAGACAGATTATCGTAAGATGGAGGAACATGTGGATATCGATATGCATGTCTGCAGACTATCGCCACCACATTTATATCAGTGAATTTTAAATGTCTGCCTTGAATGGTGTCTGATGAGTGTTGCGAAGATCTCGATTAGTGCACTCCAATGGACCATGCTGCTTCATTCCAGGTACCATGATAGAATCTAGGGTTGAGATCTCGAGAAATGAACAATAAAGATATATCAAGTGCTGGATAAATCATTTGTCATCTCCTGCCGCAACTAAAGGTGCTGCAACAAAGAAAAACCAATACTCATTTATTCTATTATGTGTTCATTCAGCGTTGACAAATTGCATTATATTTAAGCACAGGGGAGCTAGAATGCGTTTGAACTTCATCTATCTTTGTTTCTTTCTACACAAATTGCACTTAATAAAACTAAGTTTCGTCGCTTTTACGTGTATCCCCACTATAAAAGTCGATACATATTCATGCAATCCGGGAACAGAAAGATCAACAATGACAATTAAATATTGAATTTTTATCATCACAAGTGAAACTTCTTTACGAATGTGAATTATTTGCATTACCTGACTTTTGGTCGCAGATAAATTTGTGACTGCGGAAGCGAGTCTGTTATAACAGCGTTGTTATGCATATCCCAACTATGTGTTTAAGTTTTGTCCATGAGCGAAGATTGTAAAGATCATTTTGTAAACAACAGGTTAACTTTTGTTCATGACTCTAGACTAAACCTTAAAAAATTTGTAAACATGCTTACTTGGGTCCGAGTTCAGGATGTTGATTTTCCCCTATGAACTTCCTAGTCTGCCTGATGTTTGTTATTTTCTTTACTAAAAATTAGGTAAAGGACCTGCCCTTGTTTACAACTTAGAATGTTCTGGAAATGAAAATTTGACCCTCATCCTAGACCTCTTATTGTGCCTTAAGTTTTATATCGAGGTTTGAACCAGAATGAATTATTCCTATTTGATCATCTATCTACCGGGATCGGTCTTTAGTTGTATTCAGTTATAATTTGAGAGGATTTATTTATTTAGTTTATTCTTTAGAATTACAAAGTGCGTATTGAAATTTAGATTAAACAATCGCTTTGTAAAGTAACACCAGTGGATTTCTATCGGAATACTTAATACTTCTGAATATAATTTAATATAATTTGATATAATTTGAGAGGATTTATATATTTAAATTCTATATAGGAATTACTTAGTGCTCAGTGAGATTGTAGTCTAACACGCTGCTTTGTGATAATTGTTAATTCATTCTAATACAATCTGGATTATATCATTGTGATAGAGCAAAACTACTGGTACATAAACACATTCGAGACTATTAATATAGCAGCACATTTAAATTCATTACAGTTCATTCGGCATTTTATACTTTTCAACTTCTGATAGAAATATTTAAATGTTATGTCCCAGCTATCTCAGACTATGCGGTTTCAACTCAGAATTGTTGTCGGATATATTAGAAAAAAAAGCAGTTTCAAATATATTGTCGATCAAATAAATACATTACAGAGAAGGAAATGTCGTATTATATATCAAAATCGTTATTCTGCCTAGATGTGTGATATATGTGCGTTTAATGTACCTGCAAAACTCCAACTAATTTTTTGTTATCACAATATTTATCTCCTCTCGTTTTGATCAAAACAAACCTTAACACTACCGACGATTGTATAATATCGTGATAATTCGTATATTTTAAAACAAGCATGAGTTGAAAAGTGAATTTCCTACTTTCATCTCCAACATATTGAGGAAGAGTGGCAACGCCTATACACAGTGATTCCGTAATATCACTTTCATAGACTTAATAACCTTTCTAGGTTTTAATTTTACTACAGAGTTAACATATACATCAGAACAAAGACTTCCTTGTCTGTAACAAGGTTTAAAGAGACAAAAATAATTTTAAACTCACTTGATTTATCGTATTAATTTGGTCATATCTGTCCAATTAGTTTGCTCACTAAAATCTTAAGCAAAACATATTAAATAACTTACATAGGATGAAAATATTGAAAGAGGAACTTAAACTTTAAAACTTGGAAAAGAAAGCTATTTTCATTTGAAAATTACAAACTGAGCGTTTATAACTGAATGTGTATTACTATTAAACCAACACAAAAAAGGACATACATTATATGATACATTATATGATATATCTTATTTAAGAAACGATAGAAGTCTTATTCGCAAATGAAGATACATCTTCCGCCAACACACCAAAGAAGAGAAAGTAACTAAGTTTACCTTCCACGCCAGGAGCATTTTCAGGTTCTTCATGGTCCTGTGACGGTTGTTCTGGAAAGACAGTTCATGAATGTCTAAACTCAAATTCTTGTTGTTATTAGTATCATTATTATTATTGTGTATACTAACGGCTGTTATTCGCATAAATAAAACATAATTCAATAGTGGAAAAATATGCCCCTTTGTCAAATGAGAAATTTTATTGAAGCAGTGAACATAAAAAGAGATTCCTGATTAATATTCCTTAACGCATTGTCCTTCTGTCTAGTCCTTTTATATATCTTGAAATTACAGTGCGGTTCTACGCTTTTGAAAGATATATCAGAATAATACGTTTGTTGCTCTCGTTTGATTTTCAACATTTAATTTCGTAAATATTTCTTTATTTTCTTTTTAACTTTGAGAACCGAAGGAAACATTAGGAAACAGATCTTAAAATATCGCGTTTGTTTTATCTTCATATGATAGTTATGTGTAATCATTTTAAGAAAATTAAAGCAACACGAAATATTAGCAAAATTCTCAAAAACACTTTAGGTCAAATTAAACGAGCTTGTCTTAGAGTTTTCGTTATAAGACCATTTCATAAGGAAATAATAATTTCTATGTGAAAGTTTAACGTTTGTTTCTTCAATTGGCAGTATGCGCAGAGAGTCTGTTTAAGAAAATAAATAATTTACTGTTGATACTGATACGACTACTACTAATAATAATAAGAGGAAAAAGAATAATAAGAATAATAACAATGACGACAACAATAATATGTTATTAAGAAGAAAAAGTAGAAGACTAGGAAAGAAAATAGAAATTCAGATTTAAGACGAGAGCAATATTTTCACATTAATACACAATGAGCGAAAATCTGCATATAAGCTCAGCTATGTATGATCATTTAGTAATACTTAATGTCTATTAGTTTGACTATTGGACTAGTTCTAGGAAAATTCCATGATATGTTCGCATCGTTTTCGTTAGAAACTTGTATAATTTTTCTTGTTTAGATGTTATTTACGTGTGATCAAACTTATAATTAAGTTCAGTAAAATTATTTATTTGATACGACAAAATGAGAAGAAAAAGAAGACCCTGTTTTAACAAACAATGTAGAGCTATAAAAATGGAAATGCAAGTTGTGCTCATTTTTGGTAATTTGAGATAGAAAAACAGCATTATTTGAAGGTTCCAACTTAAATACAATGATACCATGCAAGAAAAAGAGGGCCCTAGATGCAAAACTACCGTTAATAAAGAAAGAGAAAAAAACAAAAAACAAAAAAAAAACATGAGAGTAGGGATAATCTTCTATACGGTGTTCAGTGATGCCAAAAACACACACCATATAATGTTGTCGGATATTTAATGGATGATTACTCTTACATAGTAGATGGATATCTAAAATATTATGTTATATCCCATCTGTCTTAAACTATGCGATTTTCAGCTAAGTATTATGTCGTTATTCGTCCTAGATGTGTACTATATGTGCATTTAATGTACTAGCTAAAATCCAGTTAAATTCTATGCTATCACAATATTTATCTCCTGCCTTCTGTTGTTTTCATCAAAACCAACCAAGTTATGTTTTTATAATTCCGTGATAATTCATTTATCTAAGCAAAAGCATAAGTTGAATTGTGGCTTTCATACTTTCTTCTTAGTCATGGTGATTGCTTAATTTCACTGCATAGATTTTATAACCTTTCCAGGCTTTGATTTTACTGCAAAGTTAACATATACAACAGAAAAGGCATTTTTTCTATACAGCGATCTAACGACACAAAAACATAATTTAAATTTACTTGATTTATCGTATTTTAGTTTAATCAATATCCGACCAATTAGTTTGCTCACTAAAATCTTAATCAAAATGTTTTAGATAACTTATGTAGAATACGCATATTGAAAGAGGAACTTAACGTTTAAATAATGGAAACGAAAACTATTCTCAGTTCCTACTTATACACTGATCGTTTATAGCTGAATGTATATTAATATTAGACCAGCATGAAAAGGACATACATTATATGACATATGCTCTTTAGAAAACGATAGAAGTATTATTCTCAAATGAAAAGACATCTTCCGCCGATGCAAAATAGAAGATAAATTAACCATTATCAATGTTTACCTTCTATGTCTCCGCTTGCATCATTTTCAGGTTCTTCATGGTCTTGTGATGGTTGTTCTGTAAAGACAGTTTATGAATGTCTCAACTTAAATTCTTGTTTCTTTATTAGTATTATTGTTCTTATTGTTTATACTAACAGCAATTATTCGCATAAATAAAACAAAATTCCATACGGAAGAAATATGCTCCTTTCTCAAAAGAGACGCTTTACTGAAGCAGTGAACATCAAAAAGCGTTTCCGGATTAAAACTCTTGAACGCATTATCATGCTTTCGAGCCCTTTTATACATCTTGCACTTATAGTATGGTTCTAAGTTTTGAAAGATATATCAGAATGCTACTTTTGTTGATCTCCTTTCATTTTCTACATTTATTTTCGTAAATAAAGAACCGAAGGAAATATTACGAAACATAGCATAATATATTGCGTTTCTTACATCGTTATATGCTAGTTATTGGTATTATCACTTTAAGAAAACCAAAATAGTTGCAAATTCTCACCAACCATTTGGGTCAAATTAAACGAGCCAAACAGACGAAGTTACATGGAATTTTGCCCACATTTGAAAGAATCTGTATCAATATATACATAGCCTTTAGCGCTTGCAAAAACAAAGTTTTCTAGCACATATACCAGTTGTTTGAAGAAAATTTGTATCCTAGATACTTGTAATATGATTCAGTCTTTACCTCTTTTCATAACTTCTTATGCAGTCACCGCTGCGCAATACAATTACTCCTTTTCTAAAATATTCACTTTTATTTTAACTTTAGGCAATATGTATGCAGCTTATTGAGTATGATTTGTAACTGGCGAGCAGTGTGAACAAAGACAATTAAATCGTCTGCATACCACGGTCTAATAGTTCTAAGGCTTCTTCCAAAATTCCCCTGTTTCCTTGAGCTAAAGCGGGTTTCAGATCGTCCAAAACTGAAGAAAAGAGTAAACGCCATAAAAAAACGACCTTGATGTGCACCCATATGAAAATTGAATACATCGTATATTAAATTGTTGTACTTAACACATATTTTTACATCATTATGAACTGCCGCAATGATTCTAATCATAGTTTCATTAATATTTTCACTAAACAGTTTTTGGTACAGTAGATATCACTCTACTCTATCAAAGGCTTTTTCATAGTCTATAAATACTACATAGAATCTACCCATACCTTTTCTTAAATATTTATAAATTAATGTATAGAATATATGTATATTATCTGCTGTAGAATAACCCGCTCAAATTCAAATAACCCACTTGTTCGTTGCCCAGTAATTCGTTTTCGAGCACTCATTCAGCTTTGTCGTGTTTCAGTTTACTCAGTGCTAGGCAAACCTCTTCAATTATTGTTCTCTCTAGAGTCTCGTGAACTATTTTCATTTTCCTGTATCAGGTCAACAGAACTGAAAAAATATCTAATTCTGAAAAATATTCATACCAATTTGCAGATGTAATACTGCTTTGTTCACCAGTACACGGATTCTTTGCACGCCTCTGGGAAAGTTGTGTATGTTTAGAGCATAATAAAAAGCAATTTTGTGTTTTAATTCATATTGCTCGCTTCTTGTAAAACATTTATACCAATTAATATTGAATTTTTATTCTTCAAGTGCTCAGTTATGCCTTTTTATCTGAACTGTCTTAGATATCTTATGGCTTTACTTTTAGTGGCTATGCAATCTGTCAAACCACGACTGATCTTTAGGAAGTTTACTTGGAAATATTACAGCCAATTTTATTTTCTACCCACTGTCTTCATTGGGTTTGCTGCATCATGATAAAAAGCAGTAATAGTTTCGACGCATGCGTTGAGTTTGTTATTGTTGTTATTGTTTAAAATTGAATCCATATTTTGAGATAAAAGATCCTTGCAATTTTTAATTAATGACAGACCTTCTTCTTTCTTCTATATGTAGTTGTCTACTTCATTACCACCAGAGTGACTTAAAGATTTCTGAACTATTTGTCTATATATTCAAAGGAAACGCAAAAGGGCATATGTATAGATTCCAATCTAGCATATATGTCAAAGGACGATATATTTTTAAAACACATACGTCAGCTAAAACATAAC
>JAECUM010062568.1:0-12036 GCA_016617855.1 Megalonaias nervosa | reverse complement strand
GACACATCAACAAGTCAAAATCATTTATTAAGAAGCTCCAGATGTGTCACCAAGTCAAATCATCTATTAAGAAGCTCCAGAAATGTCACCAAGTGAATTCATTTAATAAGAATCTCTAGATAGCTTACCAAGTCAAATCATTTAATAAGAAGCTCCGGAAATATCACCAGGTCAAATCATCTATTAAGTTTCTCCAGATACGTCATCAAGTCAAATCATTTACTAAGAAGCTTTATATCCACCACCAAGTGAAATCATTAATTAAGAAGCACAAGAAATGTCACCTATTCAAATAAAATCATTTATTAAGAAGCTCTATATAAGCCACCAAGTAAAATCATTTCCTAAAAAGCTCCAGTTACGTCACCAAGTCAAATCATTTATTAAGAAGCTCTAGTCATGTCACCAAATCAAATCATTTATTAAGAAGCTCAAGATATGTCACCACTTCAAATCGTTTATTAAGAAGCTCCAGAAACGTCACTAAGTCAAACGATTTATTAAGAAGTTCTATATAAGCCAGAAAGTGAATTAATTTATTAAGAAGCTCTTGATACGTCAGCAAGTCAAATTATTTATTAAGAAGCTCCAGATGTGTCACCAAGTCAAATCCTTTATTAAGAAGCTCTATAGTAGACACCAAGTCAAATCATTTATTAAGAAGTTCTAGATATGTCACCAAGTCAAATCATTTACTAAGAAGCTCTATACACGCCAACAAGTCAAATCATCTATTAAGAAGCTCTAGATATGCCACCAAGTCAAATCATTTATTAAGAAGCTCAAATGTCACCAAGTCAAATCGTTTATTAAGAAGCTCTTGAAACTTCACCAAGTTAAATAATTTATTAAGTAGCTCTAGATATGTCACCAAGTCAAATCATTTATTAAGAAGTTCTAGATGTTTGACCAAGTCAGTTCGTGTATTAACAAGCAATATATAAGCCAGGAAGTGAATTAATTTATTAAGAAGCTCTTGATATGTCACCAAGTCAAATTGTTTATTAAGAAGCTCCAGATGTGTCACCAGGTGAAATTATTTACTGAGAAGCCAACAAATCAAATAATTTATTAAGAAGCTCTAGATATGTCACCACGTCAAAACATTTATTAAGAAGGTCAAGATATGTCACCAAATCAAATCGTTTATTAAGAAGCTCTAGATACAACACCAAGTCAATTCATTTACTAAGAAGCTCTATATAAGCCACCAAGTCAAATCATTTATTTAGAAGCGCTAGATAGGTCACCAGGTGAAATCATTTATCGAGAAGCTGTAGATACATCACCAACACAAATGATATATTTAGAAGCCCTAGATGTGTCACCAAGTCAAATCATTTATTAATAAGCTCCAGAAATGTCACCAAGTGAATTCATTTAATAAGAATCTCTAGATAGCTCACCAGGTCAAATCATTTATGAAGAAGCTCCGGAAATATCACCAGGTCAAATCATTTATTAAGTTTCTCTAGATACGTCATCAAGTCAGATCATTTACTAAGAAGCTTTTTATACGCCACGAAGTCAAATCATTTATTTAGAAGCTCAAGAAATGTCACCTATTCAAATAAAATCATTTATTAAGAAGTTCTACATAAGCCACCAAGTAAAATCATTTATTAAGAAGCTCTAGTTATGTCACCAAATGAAATCATTTATTAAGCAGCTCTAGATATGTCACCAAGTCAAATCATTTATTAAAAAGCTAAAGATATGTCACCACTTCAAATCGTTCATTAAGAAGCTCTAGATGCCACACCAAGCCAAATCACTTATTAAGAAGCTCTATACAAGCCAGAAAGTGAATTAATTCATTAAGAAGCTCATGATACGTCACCAAGTCAAATTGTTTATTAAGAAGTTCTAGATATGTCACCAAGGCAAATTATTTACTAAGAAGTTCTATACACGCCACCAAGTCAAATCATTTATTAAGAAGCTCTAGATATGTCACCAAGTCAAAACATTTATTAAGAAGCTCAAGATATGTCACCAAGTCAAATCGTTTATTAAGAAGCTCTAGATATAACACCAAGTAAATTCATTTACTATGAAGCTCTATATAAGCCACCAAGTCAAATCATTTATATAGAAGCTGTAGACACATCACCAACACAAATCATTTATTAAGAAGCTCAAGATATGTCACCAAATCAAATCATTTATTAAGAGGCTCCATATGTATCAGGATGTCAAATTAATTTTCAATAAGCTCTATATAATCCAAGAAATCAAATCATTTATTAACAAACTCTAGATACATCACCAAGTCGATTCATTTACTAAGAAGCTCTAGATAGGTCACAAAGTAAAATCATTTATTAAGAAACTCCAGATATGTAAGCAAGTGAAATTTTTTTTTTAAGAAGGCTTAGATATGTCACCAAGTCAAATAATTTATTAAAAAGTTCTAGATATATCAGCAAATCAATTCATTTACTAAGAAGCTTGAGACACGTCATCAAGCAAATCATATAATAAGAAGCTCAACATACGTCACCAAGTCCACCAAGTCAAATCATTTATTAAGATGCTCTAGGTACGTCAAAAAATCAAATCATTGAATAAGAAGCTCTATACAAGCCATCAAGTCCGCTAAGGGAAATCATTTATTAAGAAGCTTTATTAATGGCACCAAGTCAAATCATTTATTAAGAAGCTTTAGATATGTCAACAAGTCAAATCATTTATTAACAATCTCCACACGTGCCACCAAGTTAAATCAATTATTAAGGAACTCTAGATATGTCAGCAAGTCAAATCATTTATGAAGGAGCTCTTTATCCGCCACCAAGTCAAATCATTTATTAAGAAGCTCTAGACAATGCACAAAGTAAGATCATTTATTAAGAAGCTCTTTATAAGCCACAAAATCAAATCATTTATTAAGAAGCTCTTTAGAAGCCACAAAATCAAATCATTAAATAAGAAGCTCTAGACAATTCACAAAGTCAGATCATTTATTAAGAAGCTCAAGTTGTGTCACCAAGTAAAATCATTTATTAAGATGCTCGAGATACATCAATAAGTCAAAATCATTTATTAAGAAGCTCCAGATGTGTCACCAAATCAAATCATTTATTAAGAAGCTCCAGAAATGTCACCAAGTAAATTCATTTTATAAGAATCTCTAGATAGCTCACCAAGTCAAATCAATTATTAAGAAGCTCCGGAAATATCACAGGTCAAATCATTTATTAAGTTTCTCTAGATACGTCATCAAGTCAGATCATTTACTAAGAAGCTTTTTATACGCCACCAAGTCCAATCATTTATTAAGAAGCTCAAGAAATGCCACCTATTCAAGTAAAATCATTTATTAAGAAGCTCTATATAAGCCACCAAGTCAAATCATTTATTAAGAAGCTCTAGTTATGTCACCAAGTCAAATCATTAATTAAGAAGCTCTAGATATGTCACCAAGTCAAATCATTTATTAAGAAGCTCAAGATATGTCACCACTTCAAATCGTTTACTAAGAAGCTCTAGATACGTCACCAAGTCAAATCATTGATTAAGAAGCTCTATATAAGCCAGGAAGTGAATTAATTCATTAAGAAGCTCTTGATACGTCATCAAGTCAAATTGTTTATTAAGAAGCTCCATATGTGTCACCAAGTCAAATCCTTTATTAAGAAGCTCTACATTAGCCACCAAGTCAAATCATTTATTAAGAAGTTCTAGATATGTCACCAAGTCAAATCATTTACTAAGAAGCTCTATACATACCACCAAGTCAAATCATTTATTAAGAAGCTCTAGATATGTCACCAAGTCAAATCGTTTATTGAGAAGCTCTAGATGTCACTAAGTCAAATCATTTATTAGGAAGCTCTATTAACGGCACCAAGTAAAGTCATTTATTAAGAAGCTTTAGATATCTCAACAAGTCAAATCATTTATTAACAAGCTCCACACGTGCCACCAAGTTAAATCAATTATTAAGGAACTCTACATATGTCAGCAAGTCAAATCATTTATTAAGAAGCTCTTTATACGCCACCACGTCCCATCATTTATTAAGAAGCTCTAGACAATTCACAAACTCAGATCATTTGTTAAGAAGCTCCAGATGTGTCACCAAGTCAAATCATTTATTAAGATGCTCTAGACACATCAACAAGTCAAAATCATTTATTAAGAAGCTCCAGATGTGTCACCAAGTCAAATCATCTATTAAGAAGCTCCAGAAATGTCACCAAGTGAATTCATTTAATAAGAATCTCTAGATAGCTTACCAAGTCAAATCATTTAATAAGAAGCTCCGGAAATATCACCAGGTCAAATCATTTATTAAGTTTCTCCAGATACGTCATCAAGTCAAATCATTTACTAAGAAGCTTTATATCCACCACCAAGTGAAATCATTAATTAAGAAGCACAAGAAATGTCACCTATTCAAATAAAATCATTTATTAAGAAGCTCTATATAAGCCACCAAGTAAAATCATTTCCTAAAAAGCTCCAGTTACGTCACCAAGTCAAATCATTTATTAAGAAGCTCTAGTCATGTCACCAAATCAAATCATTTATTAAGAAGCTCAAGATATGTCACCACTTCAAATCGTTTATTAAGAAGCTCCAGAAACGTCACTAAGTCAAACGATTTATTAAGAAGTTCTATATAAGCCAGAAAGTGAATTAATTTATTAAGAAGCTCTTGATACGTCAGCAAGTCAAATTATTTATTAAGAAGCTCCAGATGTGTCACCAAGTCAAATCCTTTATTAAGAAGCTCTATAGTAGACACCAAGTCAAATCATTTATTAAGAAGTTCTAGATATGTCACCAAGTCAAATCATTTACTAAGAAGCTCTATACACGCCAACAAGTCAAATCATCTATTAAGAAGCTCTAGATATGCCACCAAGTCAAATCATTTATTAAGAAGCTCAAATGTCACCAAGTCAAATCGTTTATTAAGAAGCTCTTGAAACTTCACCAAGTTAAATAATTTATTAAGTAGCTCTAGATATGTCACCAAGTCAAATCATTTATTAAGAAGTTCTAGATGTTTGACCAAGTCAGTTCGTGTATTAACAAGCAATATATAAGCCAGGAAGTGAATTAATTTATTAAGAAGCTCTTGATATGTCACCAAGTCAAATTGTTTATTAAGAAGCTCCAGATGTGTCACCAGGTGAAATTATTTACTGAGAAGCCAACAAATCAAATAATTTATTAAGAAGCTCTAGATATGTCACCACGTCAAAACATTTATTAAGAAGGTCAAGATATGTCACCAAATCAAATCGTTTATTAAGAAGCTCTAGATACAACACCAAGTCAATTCATTTACTAAGAAGCTCTATATAAGCCACCAAGTCAAATCATTTATTTAGAAGCGCTAGATAGGTCACCAGGTGAAATCATTTATCGAGAAGCTGTAGATACATCACCAACACAAATGATATATTTAGAAGCCCTAGATGTGTCACCAAGTCAAATCATTTATTAATAAGCTCCAGAAATGTCACCAAGTGAATTCATTTAATAAGAATCTCTAGATAGCTCACCAGGTCAAATCATTTATGAAGAAGCTCCGGAAATATCACCAGGTCAAATCATTTATTAAGTTTCTCTAGATACGTCATCAAGTCAGATCATTTACTAAGAAGCTTTTTATACGCCACGAAGTCAAATCATTTATTTAGAAGCTCAAGAAATGTCACCTATTCAAATAAAATCATTTATTAAGAAGTTCTACATAAGCCACCAAGTAAAATCATTTATTAAGAAGCTCTAGTTATGTCACCAAATGAAATCATTTATTAAGCAGCTCTAGATATGTCACCAAGTCAAATCATTTATTAAAAAGCTAAAGATATGTCACCACTTCAAATCGTTCATTAAGAAGCTCTAGATGCCACACCAAGCCAAATCACTTATTAAGAAGCTCTATACAAGCCAGAAAGTGAATTAATTCATTAAGAAGCTCATGATACGTCACCAAGTCAAATTGTTTATTAAGAAGTTCTAGATATGTCACCAAGGCAAATTATTTACTAAGAAGTTCTATACACGCCACCAAGTCAAATCATTTATTAAGAAGCTCTAGATATGTCACCAAGTCAAAACATTTATTAAGAAGCTCAAGATATGTCACCAAGTCAAATCGTTTATTAAGAAGCTCTAGATATAACACCAAGTAAATTCATTTACTATGAAGCTCTATATAAGCCACCAAGTCAAATCATTTATATAGAAGCTGTAGACACATCACCAACACAAATCATTTATTAAGAAGCTCAAGATATGTCACCAAATCAAATCATTTATTAAGAGGCTCCATATGTATCAGGATGTCAAATTAATTTTCAATAAGCTCTATATAATCCAAGAAATCAAATCATTTATTAACAAACTCTAGATACATCACCAAGTCGATTCATTTACTAAGAAGCTCTAGATAGGTCACAAAGTAAAATCATTTATTAAGAAACTCCAGATATGTAAGCAAGTGAAATTTTTTTTTTAAGAAGGCTTAGATATGTCACCAAGTCAAATAATTTATTAAAAAGTTCTAGATATATCAGCAAATCAATTCATTTACTAAGAAGCTTGAGACACGTCATCAAGCAAATCATATAATAAGAAGCTCAACATACGTCACCAAGTCCACCAAGTCAAATCATTTATTAAGATGCTCTAGGTACGTCAAAAAATCAAATCATTGAATAAGAAGCTCTATACAAGCCATCAAGTCCGCTAAGGGAAATCATTTATTAAGAAGCTTTATTAATGGCACCAAGTCAAATCATTTATTAAGAAGCTTTAGATATGTCAACAAGTCAAATCATTTATTAACAATCTCCACACGTGCCACCAAGTTAAATCAATTATTAAGGAACTCTAGATATGTCAGCAAGTCAAATCATTTATGAAGGAGCTCTTTATCCGCCACCAAGTCAAATCATTTATTAAGAAGCTCTAGACAATGCACAAAGTAAGATCATTTATTAAGAAGCTCTTTATAAGCCACAAAATCAAATCATTTATTAAGAAGCTCTTTAGAAGCCACAAAATCAAATCATTAAATAAGAAGCTCTAGACAATTCACAAAGTCAGATCATTTATTAAGAAGCTCAAGTTGTGTCACCAAGTAAAATCATTTATTAAGATGCTCGAGATACATCAATAAGTCAAAATCATTTATTAAGAAGCTCCAGATGTGTCACCAAATCAAATCATTTATTAAGAAGCTCCAGAAATGTCACCAAGTAAATTCATTTTATAAGAATCTCTAGATAGCTCACCAAGTCAAATCAATTATTAAGAAGCTCCGGAAATATCACAGGTCAAATCATTTATTAAGTTTCTCTAGATACGTCATCAAGTCAGATCATTTACTAAGAAGCTTTTTATACGCCACCAAGTCCAATCATTTATTAAGAAGCTCAAGAAATGCCACCTATTCAAGTAAAATCATTTATTAAGAAGCTCTATATAAGCCACCAAGTCAAATCATCTATTAAGAAGCTCTAGATATGCCACCAAGTCAAATCATTTATTAAGAAGCTCAAATGTCACCAAGTCAAATCGTTTATTAAGAAGCTCTTGAAACTTCACCAAGTTAAATAATTTATTAAGTAGCTCTAGATATGTCACCAAGTCAAATCATTTATTAAGAAGTTCTAGATGTTTGACCAAGTCAGTTCGTGTATTAACAAGCAATATATAAGCCAGGAAGTGAATTAATTTATTAAGAAGCTCTTGATATGTCACCAAGTCAAATTGTTTATTAAGAAGCTCCAGATGTGTCACCAGGTGAAATTATTTACTGAGAAGCCAACAAATCAAATAATTTATTAAGAAGCTCTAGATATGTCACCACGTCAAAACATTTATTAAGAAGGTCAAGATATGTCACCAAATCAAATCGTTTATTAAGAAGCTCTAGATACAACACCAAGTCAATTCATTTACTAAGAAGCTCTATATAAGCCACCAAGTCAAATCATTTATTTAGAAGCGCTAGATAGGTCACCAGGTGAAATCATTTATCGAGAAGCTGTAGATACATCACCAACACAAATGATATATTTAGAAGCCCTAGATATGTCACCAAGTCAAATCATTTATTAAGAAGTTCTAGATGTTTGACCAAGTCAGTTCGTGTATTAACAAGCAATATATAAGCCAGGAAGTGAATTAATTTATTAAGAAGCTCTTGATATGTCACCAAGTCAAATTGTTTATTAAGAAGCTCCAGATGTGTCACCAGGTGAAATTATTTACTGAGAAGCCAACAAATCAAATAATTTATTAAGAAGCTCTAGATATGTCACCACGTCAAAACATTTATTAAGAAGGTCAAGATATGTCACCAAATCAAATCGTTTATTAAGAAGCTCTAGATACAACACCAAGTCAATTCATTTACTAAGAAGCTCTATATAAGCCACCAAGTCAAATCATTTATTTAGAAGCGCTAGATAGGTCACCAGGTGAAATCATTTATCGAGAAGCTGTAGATACATCACCAACACAAATGATATATTTAGAAGCCCTAGATGTGTCACCAAGTCAAATCATTTATTAATAAGCTCCAGAAATGTCACCAAGTGAATTCATTTAATAAGAATCTCTAGATAGCTCACCAGGTCAAATCATTTATGAAGAAGCTCCGGAAATATCACCAGGTCAAATCATTTATTAAGTTTCTCTAGATACGTCATCAAGTCAGATCATTTACTAAGAAGCTTTTTATACGCCACGAAGTCAAATCATTTATTTAGAAGCTCAAGAAATGTCACCTATTCAAATAAAATCATTTATTAAGAAGTTCTACATAAGCCACCAAGTAAAATCATTTATTAAGAAGCTCTAGTTATGTCACCAAATGAAATCATTTATTAAGCAGCTCTAGATATGTCACCAAGTCAAATCATTTATTAAAAAGCTAAAGATATGTCACCACTTCAAATCGTTCATTAAGAAGCTCTAGATGCCACACCAAGCCAAATCACTTATTAAGAAGCTCTATACAAGCCAGAAAGTGAATTAATTCATTAAGAAGCTCATGATACGTCACCAAGTCAAATTGTTTATTAAGAAGTTCTAGATATGTCACCAAGGCAAATTATTTACTAAGAAGTTCTATACACGCCACCAAGTCAAATCATTTATTAAGAAGCTCTAGATATGTCACCAAGTCAAAACATTTATTAAGAAGCTCAAGATATGTCACCAAGTCAAATCGTTTATTAAGAAGCTCTAGATATAACACCAAGTAAATTCATTTACTATGAAGCTCTATATAAGCCACCAAGTCAAATCATTTATATAGAAGCTGTAGACACATCACCAACACAAATCATTTATTAAGAAGCTCAAGATATGTCACCAAATCAAATCATTTATTAAGAGGCTCCATATGTATCAGGATGTCAAATTAATTTTCAATAAGCTCTATATAATCCAAGAAATCAAATCATTTATTAACAAACTCTAGATACATCACCAAGTCGATTCATTTACTAAGAAGCTCTAGATAGGTCACAAAGTAAAATCATTTATTAAGAAACTCCAGATATGTAAGCAAGTGAAATTTTTTTTTTAAGAAGGCTTAGATATGTCACCAAGTCAAATAATTTATTAAAAAGTTCTAGATATATCAGCAAATCAATTCATTTACTAAGAAGCTTGAGACACGTCATCAAGCAAATCATATAATAAGAAGCTCAACATACGTCACCAAGTCCACCAAGTCAAATCATTTATTAAGATGCTCTAGGTACGTCAAAAAATCAAATCATTGAATAAGAAGCTCTATACAAGCCATCAAGTCCGCTAAGGGAAATCATTTATTAAGAAGCTTTATTAATGGCACCAAGTCAAATCATTTATTAAGAAGCTTTAGATATGTCAACAAGTCAAATCATTTATTAACAATCTCCACACGTGCCACCAAGTTAAATCAATTATTAAGGAACTCTAGATATGTCAGCAAGTCAAATCATTTATGAAGGAGCTCTTTATCCGCCACCAAGTCAAATCATTTATTAAGAAGCTCTAGACAATGCACAAAGTAAGATCATTTATTAAGAAGCTCTTTATAAGCCACAAAATCAAATCATTTATTAAGAAGCTCTTTAGAAGCCACAAAATCAAATCATTAAATAAGAAGCTCTAGACAATTCACAAAGTCAGATCATTTATTAAGAAGCTCAAGTTGTGTCACCAAGTAAAATCATTTATTAAGATGCTCGAGATACATCAATAAGTCAAAATCATTTATTAAGAAGCTCCAGATGTGTCACCAAATCAAATCATTTATTAAGAAGCTCCAGAAATGTCACCAAGTAAATTCATTTTATAAGAATCTCTAGATAGCTCACCAAGTCAAATCAATTATTAAGAAGCTCCGGAAATATCACAGGTCAAATCATTTATTAAGTTTCTCTAGATACGTCATCAAGTCAGATCATTTACTAAGAAGCTTTTTATACGCCACCAAGTCCAATCATTTATTAAGAAGCTCAAGAAATGCCACCTATTCAAGTAAAATCATTTATTAAGAAGCTCTATATAAGCCACCAAGTCAAATCATTTATTAAGAAGCTCTAGTTATGTCACCAAGTCAAATCATTAATTAAGAAGCTCTAGATATGTCACCAAGTCAAATCATTTATTAAGAAGCTCAAGATATGTCACCACTTCAAATCGTTTACTAAGAAGCTCTAGATACGTCACCAAGTCAAATCATTGATTAAGAAGCTCTATATAAGCCAGGAAGTGAATTAATTCATTAAGAAGCTCTTGATACGTCATCAAGTCAAATTGTTTATTAAGAAGCTCCATATGTGTCACCAAGTCAAATCCTTTATTAAGAAGCTCTACATTAGCCACCAAGTCAAATCATTTATTAAGAAGTTCTAGATATGTCACCAAGTCAAATCATTTACTAAGAAGCTCTATACATACCACCAAGTCAAATCATTTATTAAGAAGCTCTAGATATGTCACCAAGTCAAATCGTTTATTGAGAAGCTCTAGATGTCACTAAGTCAAATCATTTATTAGGAAGCTCTATTAACGGCACCAAGTAAAGTCATTTATTAAGAAGCTTTAGATATCTCAACAAGTCAAATCATTTATTAACAAGCTCCACACGTGCCACCAAGTTAAATCAATTATTAAGGAACTCTACATATGTCAGCAAGTCAAATCATTTATTAAGAAGCTCTTTATACGCCACCACGTCCCATCATTTATTAAGAAGCTCTAGACAATTCACAAACTCAGATCATTTGTTAAGAAGCTCCAGATGTGTCACCAAGTCAAATCATTTATTAAGATGCTCTAGACACATCAACAAGTCAAAATCATTTATTAAGAAGCTCCAGATGTGTCACCAAGTCAAATCATCTATTAAGAAGCTCCAGAAATGTCACCAAGTGAATTCATTTAATAAGAATCTCTAGATAGCTTACCAAGTCAAATCATTTAATAAGAAGCTCCGGAAATATCACCAGGTCAAATCATTTATTAAGTTTCTCCAGATACGTCATCAAGTCAAATCATTTACTAAGAAGCTTTATATCCACCACCAAGTGAAATCATTAATTAAGAAGCACAAGAAATGTCACCTATTCAAATAAAATCATTTATTAAGAAGCTCTATATAAGCCACCAAGTAAAATCATTTCCTAAAAAGCTCCAGTTACGTCACCAAGTCAAATCATTTATTAAGAAGCTCTAGTCATGTCACCAAATCAAATCATTTATTAAGAAGCTCAAGATATGTCACCACTTCAAATCGTTTATTAAGAAGCTCCAGAAACGTCACTAAGTCAAACGATTTATTAAGAAGTTCTATATAAGCCAGAAAGTGAATTAATTTATTAAGAAGCTCTTGATACGTCAGCAAGTCAAATTATTTATTAAGAAGCTCCAGATGTGTCACCAAGTCAAATCCTTTATTAAGAAGCTCTATAGTAGACACCAAGTCAAATCATTTATTAAGAAGTTCTAGATATGTCACCAAGTCAAATCATTTACTAAGAAGCTCTATACACGCCAACAAGTCAA
>JAECUM010062567.1:0-17578 GCA_016617855.1 Megalonaias nervosa | reverse complement strand
AAATTTCTGGCAACTAATGAGCACATCACACCTTTTTGAAAATAGGGAAGATCAGCACTATTATTTTCTATTGGCTGGCTGGTTTGTCAAACAGATTTTCATTCATCAGATAAACTTTTGTGTTTGCAATGATAATAACTCACCATCACCCCTTTCTCCATTTGTAGACATGTAGTTGGGCTTTGCATAATCATCCTGGGAAGGGGGATTTGATCAGCATCCCCCCTCTAATTCCTGAATTTATTGTTTAATCTCGTTGGGACTGGGGACCCACACTACCTCTTTTCCCTCCATGACATTCTGGATATTTCTGCCATTCAAGGCATGTTGGATGTGATAGGCCATGGACCTGCTTGAGCCCCTCTGGCTTTTATAGCAATAATGAATTGGTCCTCCACTCTCCACTGATCTGTTAGAGAAGAGATTATCAATCCTTTTTGGCAAGGAGGTAAGGTTGGTCTTGTTAGCCCTCTGTGAGAAATTGTTGGATCATGACGGCCTTATTTCAATGTTGCCCACTCCAGAGATGGAGATCAGGAAGGGCAGTCCTGTCTAATCTTGGGAGAAAGTTCAGGATGATGATGCCTCTTCCACTTTAATGGACTTGAATGAGTTCCCAATAGAATTTTAGTTTCAGCAGGCCCTTCTCTTCCATTAGATCTTGCTTCTTCCCACCTCTCAGGTCATGTGTTGGACTTTTGATAAGGCATTAAACCTTCCCCTGTCTGAAGTTTTCCAAGTGAGGATATTGGTAGGTAGCTTGGCAGATCTCCCATTGAAGTCCTTGGAAGCATTGGAATCAAGGCTTGAACCATGGTGACCATAGCATCTCATATTGATGTCTATTCAGCTGCCTTCTTTAATCTTTTGAAGGAGAAATTGATGTCTCAGTAGCTCTTGAAGGCTAGCTGGAAGTTGTTGAAACCTTGAGTCATGCACTGTCAGTGTCTGTGGTGATCTCTGTGGAGCTTCACCTCTGCAGAGATGCCCCCTTGGGAAACCATTGCGGGCTGTACTGCGTGATGCTCCTCAGAGGACTCTTCCATTCCATGGCATCTCGAGATTTGAAAGACCAGCAACACCAGTCCCTAGCCATGATTCTGAGCCTGCCAAAACCAGCAAAGATGCATGCCCACACTAATCAGCTAATGGGATCTCCTCCAAAGTTCTTTGAACAGGATCAACTTCAGCAACCACACAAGCAGCCTTCACTAGATGAGTCAGTCATAGAGGCCAGTGAAGGAAGTCTTCACATTCCTCTTATCCTAAGGAGGAAGGCAGTTGGATCACAGAAGTCACACCTCTCCTGCATTTTCTTCCTCTTCCCAGTTGGTGCCCAATTAGCCCTCTTTTGAGAGGCTTGATTGGGAATTATGGGCATTGTGTGGGTCCTTATCAGTTTAAAGGACTGTTACCATCTTTGTTTTTGAAGAAATTTGTCCCCTATTACAGACCTCCATTTGTTCTCACCAGTCAAAACTGGCTCATGTAGGGGAAGAGATGCACACTCTTCTGTGGGAGGGTTCAGTCAAGAAGGTGACAAATGACCACAGAGTCATTTTACAATCAAAATGAAAACAATCAGATCACCAAACCTTTCATTTCCAAAGAAAATATCTCTATTTCAGATCATAATGTTTGGCATATAAATTTTAATCCATGCAGTAAGGGATATCCAAAACTCTTCAGTCACTGGACAATAATAAAATAGGTGCTCAGTATTTTGACCTTCTTGTTTACAAAAAATACACGCATTGTTATCACAGAAGCTCAGTATTTTGATCTTATTGTTTGCAAAAAATACATGTATTGTTATCAGAAATTTTTTTTTCTTCAAAAATTGATTTGTTACAATAATTCTTTGCATTAATTTAAACTGAAAAGCAATTATGTTTGTATTTTTGGTGCACATTGCAAATATTTGAGATTTTTTTTTTTCTAGGTATGATCACTTATCTGGTACCTTCATTTTCTTTGACCATGCCTCATGTTTCTGTAACATATATTCGTTCTGCCCCTTACTAAATCATTAAATACAGTTTTTACATTCTTATTTGTTAAATTTGTTAAATTTTCTTCAGAATTTACATTTATAAGAATGTTTCCTTTGCTAATATAATTATTTATTTGTCTTTTCCAGTGACCAATTAGTTTTGAAACGATTGAGAAGTATTCAGTGAAATTATCAGTGAGAGCCTTCTGATGTCATGCTTCAGAATTTAATAGTGATTCTTGATTATCAAAATGCTGTCTGACCTGTTATTCCAATCTGATTGCCATATTGTATAGGAATGAAAGTTAATAATATCAAAAAATTTTAGGATATCCTGAGACAGGTATTCTTCCACTGACCAGAGCTCCTTTTTTCATCTTGGTAAGGCAAGGATAACATCTAGCTAAAATTTGTTACTAATACATTTAATAATCTCTTAATTTTATCTCCCCTAATTTTAATACCTGGTTGCCTCCAAATTTTCCTAGAACTGTTTTGCAATCATATTCTGGCAATGTCCTTCTTCATTTGTAATCAGTTGTTTAATCCAAGTGATCTTTATATATTAAATAAAAGAATGGAAGTAAACCATGCTTAGACCACTCTCTGTAGCTGGGACTATATGTATATTTCTTTCAAACCTGGTTTTACAACTGCAAATAAATTTTTAAAATTTTAAACTTCTTTTAATTTCTTTGCATAATTTAAATCAACATATCATCCAGGTTTAAAGGGGATTATATTTGTTAAAGTTGAAAGAAAGAAGTAAACCAAATGATTTCAATGTATGGGCATATTATTTCTTCTGAGAATTTGTTTCTATCCAGATGGTTTTTGATTTTAATACAACACTATGTAAACTGGAAACTGATGTAAAATCCTGAAGTGTTTGATGGTAGACTTGAAAGACTGGAGACCATCCAGAAGTAAAAAGGTATCATCTGTTGATTGAAATTAATTCATCTGGGTCTGATCCCCATCACAAAGAAATCAGATCTCATCCCTTCTCAGGACTTCATGTACATAGAGATGAAATTCCTCACCAATTAAGGGAAGGTTCACATTCTGCCAGAGAGGATTGCTCAGATTATCTCTCTTATGACAAGTGTTATAACCAAGCTTTTCGTCAGTGCAACTTTTCCTCTCTCTTCGTGGAACTTTAATGTAGCTGCAGAATTTAATTCCCCAAGGGAAATTTCATTTGTGCCTTTCCTTATTTTAGCAATCTGGAGACTGCACAAAGGACCCGCTATTGGCATATTCCCCTGGGATCCGATATTCATCACCATCTGAGGTGGTGACTAGATTTGATTCTTTCTTGACGAGAGTCCCAATTCACAGCCACAGACCCTATTCCTTTTTCTAGAAGGACGCTTCAGCTTTGAGGTGGATTGATCATCTGGAGCCAGATGGGGTACTTCTTCATAGACTGTGGTCCCGGCAAGAAGCAACCTTTCACATTAACAGCTTAGAAATGTTGGCAACTTTCACAGCTGTACAGAGGCAGGTAAACCTCATGAGCCGTGTGATAATTTTCTTGGACATCATGTCTGTGGCAGTGTATATCAGGCATCAAAGATGTAAACATACTCCTTCTCTTTTTATGGAAAACTGGAAGCTCCTTCTATGGGGTTTCATGATGGAAATCACTCACAGAGTCTGCCATATTTGGGGCAGAAGGAATTTGCTGGTGTTCAGCTTGTCCAGCCAGGGATGTGTAGTCATCACAGAATGAACTCTACACTAATCGATGTCAGAGGCCATTTTCTAGCTGTGTGGAAGGCCTTTAGTGAATTTGTTTGCTGTAAGACTGAACAACAAGCTTTTGTTTTATGTCTCACTAGTGCCAGATCTGAGGGCATTGGCAATGGATGCTCTCAGTTTGAAGTGAGATTTTCTGTACACATGTGCCTTCCCATCTTTCAATATAATTTGGCAGGCTGTCCACAACGTCAGGATCTTCAAATTGACTCATCTCTTCCCCCCCCACCCCTCCAGTGGTTCCTACTGTTCTGGTTCAGCAATCTTCTTGGATGACAACCCAGGAGATTATCACAGTTGAAACAGTTGAATGATATACTGTCACAGCACAGGGGATCTCTCCTACACAATAATGTGCAGATTCACCACCTTTACACTTGGTTCATCTCAGACAATTGGTCTACCACGATCAGGTTTCAAGTAAGGTTACCAACTGCATCACACTGGCTAAAAGAATCTGCTTCCAAAGTCTACAAGATAATGTTCTGTAATTGGTTCTGTAAATGCTTTGATAGTATCTGTCTTCTAGGATAAGCGTTTTCAGATGTTCTTCTCTTCCTTCTCAAGACAGATAATACTCTGTATCTACCATTAAGGGCTGGTCTCAAGTTGTATTTGTGCTGTGGATGATCAAGATAGGCTCCTTTGCCCATTTCTAAGTTGATTTAACTTACTATCAAAAGAGCTTATCAGTCCCTCACTGAGAGGGATCTTTCTTTGATGAGACTTAAAGCCCAGGATGTGGGTCTACTTGAATCCCTCTTCTTTTGGATTACATGAGTAGGCTCAGTGCAGTTTATGTTACACTGGTTTTTGTGTTTTAACCTAGACTACTATATGACTCTCTTGATGTATACTTTAAACCTCCAGTTGGATGGAGGAAATTTCACATTGTACTCTGGACTAGCTCCAAGAAAGGAGATACGAGTGCAATAATGGCAGGTAAGTATTACATAATTAAATAAGTTTTACCCCCTCATAAAATTATCTCAGGTCAGAGGAGTCAGCCCTCAGCCTGCATTCTCTTTCTAGCCATTCATAGTAGTGTTGAAACAAATTTGCCAAAAAATATTTGTCACCTGATTGTTATAGCAGGTGGTCACACTATAAGCTAGTACATTTATATAATGAGATCAATCCATGCACAATAATTTTTGTTGTAAATGACAGGTGGTCACTTATTGCAGAGGTCACTCAAGTCAGGATTTACTGTATATTCAGTTTATGTCCTATAAGTATCCAGTATTTTATGAAAAAGTCTTTAAATTGTCCTATATTTCTAGTAAGAAATTCATGTCTTTCATGTATTATATTGCACCAGTATGCTAATATTAAAGATGCAAAACAAAGAAGTGATAAATTGGAAGGGTAACATTATGATAAATTCCAGAAGTCAATCTTTTATTAATTCCTGTTCATTAATATGTATGTTTGAAATACAAATGTATATTTTTAAAAAATTTAACTAAGCAGATTGAATTTGAGCTGGAAGTGAGTTCCATAATTTAGCCCTTCAATTCTGTAGACTTCCTTTGAATTGTTCAATGCAAGGTTTTTGTGATTCTAAATTAATGTTAAAATTTGATCTTAGATTATAGGGAGAAGATGTTTTGTAATATAGCTAAATGTACACTGGAACATTTCCTTTGATTCATTTGGAAACCAGAACTGCTTTCAGAAAATGTATTCCCTCATCTATCCTTAACCATTCTAATTCTATGAACATGTATGATGATGATGCATCAGTGGGGATATAAGAATCAGCCTAGTTTGGAACTTGTACAATTTTGCCATATTGTTGAACAGTAGTCAGTTGTTGGAAGTATATAAGCATTATAGTAAAGAATTTTTAATCCATTGTGAGGTATTTTTCTTATTCTACTAAGCAATGACATTTTAGGTGTGAGTGACCTACATTGTCTACTTGTCTTTCCCACTTAAAACATCTGTCAGTGATTACTCCTAACAGCTTCTCATCATTTATATTTTCAACTACCTTATTATTAATGTACAGTGATATATCTTTCTCCTCTTACTTAACAAGTTTCTTAGCTGTTCTCATAAGCATGCATTTTGTCTTAGATTTACTTACTACCATCTTATTTTGTTTTGACCACTCCTCTATCAATGTAAGGTCTGAACTTAGTTTGCATTCCAGGATATAGACAGTGCTACTTGATAAAGAAATTGTTGCATCATGTCAGTATTTGTTTGTTGAGTACAGAGTGGAAGGTTATTGATAAATAAAAGAAAGAGAAGGGGAACCAGTACGGAGCCTTGTGGAATGTCATGCCTTATATAACAGGGGATAGAGTGGACCTTTCCCAAAGAGTCTTGTTGCTTCCTATCACATAAATATGAATTTAAAAAATGTTTTGTATGGTCATGAAATATAAGACAATGTAGATTACTCAGGAGAAGAGCTGTCAAAATTTTGGGAAATTTCTTCCGGGAACCCATCAATCCTAATAATCAGTTACCCGGGTACCCAATCAAAGGGAAATTGTATTAAATGTGAACCTGAACTGCTTTGTTGTAGGTTCACACATGGTATAAGCATAATTATTACTAATATGTGGCAAAAAAGCATGATCGGAGCAAAAAAGAACAATCTATATATATATATATATATATATATATATATATATATATATATATATATATATTACTTGCCATAATTACATAAAACTTTATGAAAAACATACATATTTATTTTATTTAAAGTGCATTTGTTTTGCTACTTACCTGGATCTCCAGTAAAAATTTTGTCACAAATCAAGAGGATAGACACAAAAGAAATTGATAAATTATTTATGCATAACACCCACTGTAACTAGTCTACATGTCTTCAGTAACTTTCATGAATAGTTGAAAAGTCCACTAATGATGAATGTTGTAGTATCCATGACCTGCCATGGTTTGTCCCATAATGATGGTCCTGTACAACATATTTTTAAGTTTAACAAAATCCCTCTCCTCTAACATTTTTCATTCATATAACATTCATCAGTCACATTAATACAGCCCATTTTTTTAATGATATCTGGTGCCATTTATTTTCAATATAGACTGGTCCACTATGTATGTAATATCAACATAGAATGAATCTATGACAAGCGGTTTCCCATTCAAGAATCCGGTCTGTTTTCTTGGAACTGTTTCATGTAAAATTCATGGAAAAATTACCTTATTTACACACATTGTGAATTTTTATTAAATTTTTGTTTTAATGTTATTAAATAACAAAGATTCTTTACCTTATATTTAATTATTTCATGGAAAATTTCATTCTATATAGTTGTCCTTATCGGTTGTTTTTCCCTAACATGGTGGATATTATGGTAACCAAGGTTTTGTGTTGCCTTTGCCATGACAAAAATATCCTCGCTAATAAAAAATGCGCAGTAAACAAACATGTGAACAGTGTCCCTGGCTTGAACATCTAAGACTTGCTCCAGGGCTACAAACTTGAGGCAAAAATGGCAATAGTTAAACCAGACGTTTCTATTGTGCTTTCTTTTATTTGAATTGTAGTACATATTTAAATTTTATTTCATCGGATATTTTTTAATCGGTACTTACTGTTGCTGTCAGCAAAAGGTATTGACCCAGTTAATGTCATTGGGATCTCAAAACAAGCACATTTAAGTCGCAAGAAAAATGGCCCATGAACCATGGATGGGCACAAAGTTAGGATGGTCTAGCTTGAAATATCAGTGTTGAGTCTTGAATAGGTCGTGCGAGAAAAGAGAGAAGTGTCCTCCCTTGTATTATTATATAGTACAAGTGTTTTTCTTTGTGAAAATTCTGGGACAAAGACGTTGAGTGGAAATTTATTCTGGAATTCTAAACAGAACATTATAAATTGTGTTTCAATGAGTAATTGTTGCCATTTGTACAGCGACCTCATCTTACGTCATCGCCTTCCATATTGGAATTTCATCAAGATTCGAACCTAGATTCAATTAGAACTGTTTAGTGATAGAACTTATAATTTTCAATCCTAGGATTAAATTTTGGATTATATTCACAAACCGTAAGTCCTATTTCCATTTTTACATTGTTTTCTGGAAAATAAATTATTTTGTTAAAATTTACAAAGCTTGTTGCCTTCACTTGTTTCTTTTGTTACATTTGTATGAACCTACACGTAACAAGAGAAAATTGGGGCCTCTTTCTTGGTATATATGAATTTTGGTTAAAATATTTCAGAAAAATGTTTTTTTGAAATTTAAATTCCCCTAGTTTTTAAATCCCAAGTACTATTTTACATTTTGTTTGAAATCTTTTGTGAAAACAACAGGCTTTCATTCACAATGTCGTTAAAAGTGGAGACTTTTCTTTCTAGTCCTACTCAGGAGCAGTTGGAGAGTCTGAAAAAAGATGAGTTGCTTGAACTTGCCAGAAAATATGATCTTTCTGAATCAAAATCTTCCTTGACGAAACAAGAAATTTAAAATATTTTGATTCAATATTTGGTAGAGAAGAATGTTCTTGATAAAAGTGTTTTGGCTTTGGCCAGTAAGTCTGTGTCAGACTCTGACATAAAAGTAGTGGAATTAAAAATGAAATACAAGATGGAATTGGAGTTAAGGAAGCTCAAGCTTCAGAAAGAGGAAAGAGAAAAAGATAAATGCTTTATGAAAAACAGGAGAGAGAGAAACAATTGCAGTTGCAATTAGAAGAGAAGCAATGGCAATTGCAATTTGAAAAAGAGGAGAGAGAGAGAGACAGGAAAGAGAGAAAGATAAACAAATGAAGTTACAATTAGAAGAGAAGGAGAGAGAGAGAGACAGGAGAGGGAGAAAGATAAACAAATGCAGTTACAATTTGAAGAGAAGGAGAGAGAGAGAGAGACAGGAGAATGAGAAAGATAAACAGTTACAATTTGAAAAAGAGAAGGATGAAAGGGAATTTCAAATTAAAATGAAAGAAATTGAGCTGGCAAGTAAAAAACATATTTCCACTTCATATACAAATTCAAGTTTTGACATTACAAGAAATATCAGGTTAGTGCCCCCTTTTAGAGAAAAAGAAGTAGACAAATATTTTATTTATTTTGAAAAAGTTGCTGAAAATTTGAAATGGCCAAGGGAGCATTGGACTGAATTATTGCAATGTGTACTTTTTGGCAAGGCCCGAGATATTTATGCATCCCTGTCAGTACAATAAAAGTTCTGACTATGATTTGGTTATGGAGTACATCCTAAGGGGTTATGTGTTAGTCCCTGAGGCTTATCGGCAAAAATTCAGAAACTATAGAAAAGAAGCTGGACAAACTTATGTCAAATTTGGTAGAAAAAAGAGCAGTTATTTGCGAGATGGTGCTTAGCCAAGAAAGTTGAACATGATTATGAAAATATCAAACAACTTGTATTACTTGAAGAGTTCAAGTACTGTGTCCCTAATGACATTAAGAATCGTCTTAAAGAGCATAAGATCTAAATCTTGGAAAATGCTGCTCTTGCTGGTGATGAGTATTCCTTAACTCATAAAGTTCCTGTTGTAAGCAAATCATTCACTTAGCAGTCTACTGGTAGAAAGGTATTTCAGCCTAATACGACTCTTTCTAAAACTCAATCTGGCACAACTTCTAAAAATCAAGCTTCTGATAAACTTGATTCAAAATCCTTGTCTATTCATACATGTACCTATTGCAAGAAAAACGGACATGTCATTTCTGATTGCTTCAAATTGAAATATAGGCATCAGAATCAAGATAGACCTATCCCAAATGCTCTTATTTCTAAGAGGTCAAGGTCATGGTCATGTATTGAAAGCAATACATTTGTTGGGTCTAATAAACGCAAGTCTGATTTTATTATGGAGAATTATGAACCATTCATGTTGAAGGGTTCTATATCACTCTTGGGTGATTTGGCCAATCCTATCCCTATTAAAATTTTGAGGGATACAGGAGCTCAGAGTCGTTTATTATCAGGTACTTTGCCTTTTTCTGAGAAGTCCTGTTCTACTGAGAGTGTTCTCATTCAGGGAGTAGAGTGCGGCTTTGTTAATGTTCCTCTCCATTCTGTAAATTTGTCATCAGACTTAGTTTCAGGACCTGTGACAGTCGGTATAGTGTCTAATTTACCCGTTGAAGGCATTCATTTGTTACAAGGCAACGACCTAGCTGGAGACAAGGTTGTGGTTAATCCACTTGTAACTGACAAGCCTTCTTTGGGTCAGAAAGTTGATCCTATTGAAAAAGAATACCCTGATTTATACCCAGCTTGTGCAGTTACCAGAGCTGTGGCAATGAAAGCTCTTGAGAATGATTTTGATAAGGAAAATATTCCTTTAACTGACAAATGTATTGGTCAGGCTTTTGATGAGGTCACTTTCACTCCTAATTTGGATCAATCAAAAGGTTTTGATCACAGTGATCCTTTTTTAACTACTCATTCTCTTTTATCTAATCAGGGTGATAAACGACATTCACTTGTCGTCGAACAGGAAAAAGATCCTGAGATCTCCCGTTTGTTTCAAAGGTTCATTAGTGAAACTGAAGCCGCTGAAGTACCTGTCTGTTATTTCAGTAAAAATTGAATTCTTGTGAGAAAATGGAGTCCTCCCGAGGTACCTGCTAGTGACGAGTGGTCAGTGAACTATCAGATTGTAGTTCCAAAATCTTACAGACAGGAAATACTTAGTTCGGCCCATGAAGCTCCTCTGGCTGGTCATTTATGGATAAACAAAACTTATCACAAAATCTTGACTCACTTTTATTGGCCAAAAATCAAAAGTGATATTTGTAAATTTTGTAGATCTTGTCATACTTGTCAAATGGTAGGAAAACCCAATCAGAAGATACCTAAGGCTCATCTGCAACCTATTCCTGCATTTGATGAAACATTTAGCAGAATTATGGTAGACTGTGTTGGTCCCTTACCTAAGACCAAGTCAGGCAACCAATATTTGTTGACCATTATGTGTGCATCAACAAGATTCCAAGAGGCAATTCCTTTGAGGAATATTGAAACCAAAACCATAGTAAAAGCTTTCATAAAAATAGCCTTCTCAGATCTATCTAATTGGATCAAGGGTCAAATTTCATGTCTGGAATTTTCCAGTAAAGGTATGCACGAATTTGGCATTCAACAATTTAAATCTTCTGCCTA
Organism: Megalonaias nervosa; assembly: GCA_016617855.1. Classification (NCBI taxonomy): domain Eukaryota; kingdom Metazoa; phylum Mollusca; class Bivalvia; order Unionida; family Unionidae; genus Megalonaias; species Megalonaias nervosa. The sequence continues at coordinate 6,703 of JAECUM010062567.1, read as the reverse complement.
CCACCCTGAGACCCAAGGGGCTTTAGAAAGATTTCATCAAACTTCGAAGAATATGATTCGATCATATTAGTTTGAGACGAGTAAAGATTGGGATGAAGGCATTCATTTACTTTTGTTTGCTGTTAGGGAGTCCATTCAAGAATCTTTAGGATTCAGTCCCTTTGAAGTAGTTTTTGGACATACTGTGTGTGGACCATTGAAGTTGTTGAAAGAGAAACTTCTTTCTAATGAAGATACTGAGCTCAATCTTCTTGATTATGTTTCTGATTTTAAGTACAAGTTATCAAAGGCTTGTGAGGTCGCAAGAGAAAATCTGCACTCTACTCAATCCAGAATGAAATCAAGATATGATAAAAACTCAAGGGATAGGAGTTTTCAGCGTGGTGATAGAGTTCTAGCTCTCTTGCCCATTCCACAAAATCCCCTTCAGGCCAAGTATTATGGTCCATACATGGTTGAATAGAAAGTAAATGATTTAAATTACATCATAAATACTCCTGGAAGGCAAAAACAAAAACAACTTTGCCACATTAACATGTTAAAAGAGTATATTGAAAGAGATAGCCAAGTAAATCATGCAATTAATTTAGTTGTACCTGTCCCACAAACTGAGGATTTAAGTGAAGAAATTCAATCGGACACTGTTGATCTTGGAGCAACAAATCTTTGGAATTCGGAAATTATGAAAAATCTGGACCAGAAACTTTTATATTTACAACAAGAAAGGAATGAACTTAAACAGTTATTATTTGAATATGAGCACTTGTTTCCAGATATTCCTATGAGGACAAACAAAATTTTTCATGACGTTGAAATTGTAGATTCAAAACCTGTGAAACAACACCCATACAGGATGAACCCTCTCAAACAGGGATACTTGAAAAAGGAAATTCAGTATTTGCTGGAGAACGATTTCATAGAGCCCAGTAAAAGTGATTGGAGTTCACCATGTATACTTTGTTCCGAAACCAGATAAAACTTTCCATATGTGCACTGATTATAGGAAGGTGAACAGTGTGACAAAAACAGATTCATTTCCATTACCAAGAATTGATGACTGCATTGATAAAATTGGAAATGCCAAGTATGTCACCAAATTTGACCTTCTGAAAGGATTTTGGCAAATTCCATTAATGGAAAGAGCAAAGGAAATTTCGCCTTTTGTGACTCCAGATGGACTCTATCAATATAAAGTAATGCCGTTCGTGATGAAGGGTTCCCCAAGTACTTTTCAGCGCTTGATGAATATGATTACCTCTGGTCTTGATAATTGTGATGCTTACATCGATGATGTCATCATCTACAACAACACCTGAAAAGAACATCTAGCCACGATTAAATAATTCTTTGACAGACTCACTGATGCAAATTTGACAATCAAATTATCTAAAAGTGAGTTTTGCCATGCTTGTGTAACTTTTTTCGGACATATTGTGGGACATGGTCAAGTTAAACCTATAGATGCTAAGGTCAAGGTTATCTCTGATTTCCATGTGCCTGTCAGTAAAAAGCAGCTGATGAGATTTTTGGGTATGGCCGAATACTATCGAAAGTTTTGTTCCAATTTTTCTAATATTGCTGAACCCCTGACAAACTTGTTAAGTAAGAAAAACAAGTTTCTTTGGACTGAAAAATGTCAGGAGGCTTTTGATAGGTTAAAAGCCATGCTCAAAAGTGCTCCAGTTCTCACAGCTCCGAATTTCAATCAATCTTTTAAATTATCTGTGGCTGCAAGTGATGTTGGGGTTGGAGCAGTATTGATTCAAGAAGATAGAAATGGCGTTATCACCTGTGTGCTATTTCTCTAACAAATTAAATAAGCGCCAAAGAAATTACTCGACAATCGAGAAGGAATGTTTGGCTTTAATATTGGCATTACAGCATTTTGAAGTTTACATTAGTTCAGCCCCTTCTCCGGTTGTTGTGTTTAGTGACCACAACCCCCTTATTTTCATCGACAAGATGAAAAAAAAAAATCAAAGATTATTAAGGTGGAGTTTGTTTTTGCAAGAATATAGTCTTGATATCAGGCACATCAAAGGAAAAGACAATTTGATAGCAGATACACTTTCCCATGTATAAAAATATTATTTCATGTACACTTTATATTATTCATAAGAGTTTTCTTTTGTAATTTTGTTTTACCTCATGTATAATTTACATATGGTAAAAAGAAAGCTTTATTACATAAATGTTTCTTTTTCTTTATGGGGGGAAAGTGTTACGTGTATGTAATTTCATTACTTATGTGTTAGTTTTAAAAAAAAAATTAATTTTATTTTTGTTTCATTACATTTTATTGTAATGATAATTTTCATTGGATTTGAATATAATTCACTTGACCCGATTAGAGTGTAAGATTTCTTCAGCACTATTTTTAGCTCACCCTGGTTCATAGATCTTGTAAACATCGAGTTAAAACGATTGGCTATTACCAAGGTCATTTTGGCCCGCATGTTAGCTAAGTTGTAAACAGCCTTTCCTTTTTAATTTATTTCCAGTGTAGGAATTAGATTCTTAGATATGGCTATTCTAGCTACGTTATAATATTGTCATTTTTTTATTGCGCTGTTCAAGTTAGAAATGACGTAGCCTGTCACGTGAACCACCATGTGATCTAAAATCGAGGCTTAAAACAGCCATTTTTTACTAGATCTAGTGAGAGTCGTATCTTCACACCTTGAGGGTACAAGGTGTTACTATTGTTGATGTCAGATTGTTTGAAGTTCATCTATTTTTTGGGATTTAATCATTCATATTCTCTAGAAAACAAAACAAGTGTTTTTCTCTATGAAAATTCTGGGACAAAGACGTTGAGTGGAAATTTATTCTGGAATTCTAAACAGAACATTATAAATTGTGTTTCAGTGAGGAATTGTTGCCATTTATACAACGACCTCATCTGACGTCATCGCCTTCCATATTGGAATTTCATCAAGATTTGAACCTGGATTCAATTAGAACTGTTTAGTGATAGGACTTATATTTTTCAATCCTAGGATTAAATTTTGGATTATATTCACAAACCATAAGTCCTATTTCCTATTTTTACATTGTTTTCTGGAAAATAAATTATTTTGTTAAAATTTACAAAGCTTGTTGACTTCACTCGTTTCTTTTGTTACATTTGTATGAGCCTACACATAACAGTTGCCAATATTAATTTCTTCTAGCCATTGATCAGTTAATTTTTATGAGAGCTGTTTGACATGAATGCCCTTTGTGTAAACCTGACTGCTTCCTTTTGGAAATGGGAAAAGAGATTAAATTACTTATAAACCTGTTTTGCTGCATGTTCTTTTCAGGATCACTTCTAAATCCCTGTTTAAAAATATGAGTAATTTTAGTACACTTTAATTTATTTGGGAAGACATCTGAAGTAATATTAAGTTTAATCAAGTAGGTAATAGGTCATGCAATAACTGGTGCTGATAACTGTAGGACTTATGGCCATGCCTCATTCGTACCACACAATTCATTTTGTAGATTTTGCTAAAAATGTAGAGAACATCACTTTTGCTATAACAATATACCTTGGGCAAATTCTAGATCATCAGGAACTCTGGCCTTTACAAAAGTTAAGATGGGATTTAAGTCTGGGTTACAAGCAATACTTTGTTGCAACCCAGACTGAATCCCCATCTTAGCTTTTATTTGGTTATATGGTATTGATCTCAATAGTTTGCAAGTTATGACCCACAGAGCAAATATCTGGGTTTAGGGATGGACCCAGTGGTCAAAGTCAGTTGGATATCTGAATTTATCTGTTGGCATCCAATAAATTTATGTAAAGTTGCAGAGTGGGTACTGCCTAAATAGTTTCTAAATATTAACCAGGTGCCACAGCTATATGAACCTTGGGCATGCCTCAGGTGTCCCAGTGAAATCCCCATCTTAAATAGGTTGACACTGGGGTTGATAATCACACAATCACAACTCTGAGACCTGTTAGTCTCATGACTTGGGGGGGTTATTTCAGATTTATGTAAGTAACCCATACTTTCAAAATATACACTAAGGGACTGTTAACTATTGTGGACTTCTTTCAGATCATCTCCAATCTCAAGGTTTGACATTTCTATCTTGAACACAAGAATGCATGTTTATCCCTTTTGGCAGGATAACATAATCCATGCCATTTTTGAAAAAGATACAAGTGGAGAACATTGCTTTAGTTGTTCCATGTTCTCAAGATCAGGTGGTTCTTGATGGCATTTTGATAGCAAGGTACTTAACATAATAATGCTAGGAGCTCATTATGGTAATCTTACCACTATTTATTAATAGGGCAGAGTACCAGTCTCAATCTGGATATCATACCTAATTCTCAGAGATCAGGCCATTAGCTGTAATATAAGTGTGGTCAATTTTTCTCTTCTAATTTCCTGATACTATAAACAACTGTTGCTTAAGGTAGCTTCTATTGGTACCCACTTTAGGGAGGGTCATATGAAGAAAATTCAGCAAAGCACATAATTTTGATTGTACAGAAAGTTTGCACTTTGATCAGTAATTACATTTATTGTACTGGAGCATCTGTTGCACCAAAATGTGTTTTCACAAACAATAACATTTTTGTCTACATAAAATGAATTTCTGGTCTCTTCCTTTTAGGAAATGTACATGATATCTTTTACTTCATGGATTAAGCAGGTACAGCTCTTGATAAACTTGCTCAAACTGCCTGTAATGGTCTATTTGTATACAATCATCATACAATAAGTCACTTTATTACAAAGTGAAAACAAGCATTTTCCATGAAAATCTTATCACTGTGTACAATAGCACAGATGAACAATGTCATGTACTGTGTTTTGAAAGAAGTATTACTAATACATCTTATGAATTTGGGCTGGAATATAAGAAAAACATTAATACATATATATGTATCTGTTTTTGTAATATATGTTTTGTCATGAATATATGAATCTGTCTTCTTAATATATGTTTTGCCATGCATACCTTTTAAAACAAACTTTTAACAAGTTTGAAAATAATGCATTTTTGCACCACGTTTCTTCTTATAAAAATGTATAGTTTTAACTGTTTGCAGAAATTGGATGGATATACCTGGTGGTCATGACAGTCTAAAAGATGGATTAATAATAGTTATATGCTCATTAGCTGATAATACAGGCTTGGTGGCATAACCCCTAATGTGCTGTTTAATATAATTGCATGGATGCTTTCCAACTTTTTCATTCAACTTTCTTCATCTTTTCAATGTTGTTAAGCATGGGACACTGCCTAGGATGTCCTCATCAACAACTACAGAGTGGGCCAAAAATTGCATACATTTAAAACTTTCTAGTAAACCATGACTGTGAGACACAATTGCTTTTGCACAGAGATTGCTTGTGAAATGTTATTTAATATAGGAGATTATTGTAAAATCGCATTCTTGGTATAGGATTCAGACCACTAACTATTAAATCAGGAAAGTACTAGTCTTGAAGTGGGGGGACCATGGGATGCAGTTACCTAATACTCTCATAGAACTTTTCTATTTTTTAAATTTTCCCTGCATTTTACTAGTGCTTTTAGCTTGAAAGTAAGATTCTGACTGTACATACACAATTTTGAGTTTTCTGGCAGGCTAAAATTAACTTGGGCCTGACAGGTAGCTTTTATTATTATCTCATTTTAGGGACATTTATATCAAGAAAATGCACTGAGGCAGAGAAGTATGATTGTTCAGGGAGTTTTTCACTAGGTTTAATCATGATGTACATGTGTCTTGTAGTGGGACATCTAGTATACAAAATAGTTTTATTTTCTAAGGTGTTGACATTGATGTCCACAGAAATGATTTATTATTCCTATCCCATTGTTTGCCTACCATATCTGCGAATAGAAGGGTAGTTGGACTGAAATTTACAGAACTTGGTGGTATGGGAACTGAAATACAGATTTAAAGGAAGCCATTTCAAGTTGATTTTTATGGTGTTCTTGCCCAGAGACAAGTACAAACAATTGAGATTTCCACGCACCTTGGACTTCTGTGTACCGTACATCCTCATTATAACACTGTCAGTTGGAGCCATAGAGTATACCACTTTGTGAAACCTTATAATGAAGTACAAGATATATATAATTTTACTACCACTGAATGGAATGGGATCCATGTCCATCATCTTCTCTGGTCTATAACTTGTTACTTATCAGATTGAGATATTTTTTTGTTGAAACTTGACACAAGTATACATCATATCGATATGGTTTGTCACACAGGCACCAACCTTTAAAGTCAAGGTCAGGAGAAGGGAAGAAAACATTGTGACATGTTTTTATATTATTTTCTTATAGGTTCTGTTGGAAATATTTTAATTAACCTTTGCCCATTACATTAACCTTTACATTATGACAAGATTGTACATTATTTCTTACGGTTGGACCTATGAATCCAAAGACCAAGGTTATTATATGGGTAAGTATAATTATATTAACTGTTTATTTGTCATTGGTGAATAACAAGTTTACCCAGGTTTAGAGCATGAAAAGTTGAGGTGTGAGGTATTACAGGTATACTGGTTTACCATGGTATTTTTTTCTGGTTGTAAATACCACAGTACTTTTTCATTGTACCAGTATGTTGTTAGTTTACATTAGTAAAAAATATATGGAAATTTCAGAGGAATCTTGTTAATATTTTAATAATATTAACAGCCTGTTTTCATTGTTCATTAACCACTCTGGTGGCCTA
>JAECUM010062565.1:0-26963 GCA_016617855.1 Megalonaias nervosa | reverse complement strand
TATATACATATATTTTAAAAAAGGTATCATTAGTTACCGAACAGCATTATATTTTCTGATTTTGAAAACACGTAATTTTACATTGTATTATCTAATTCTGAAAATATTATTATAAATAAATCGAGAAAAAACATAATTTTTGATTTTATATTATAGAGAAAAACGAATATCCTAATGCTAGGCTGAAACTGTATAAGATCGACCGTTTCCAGTGATACTAACGAGTGGACTGAATGAAATACACAGATGTTATATATGTAAGTCAAAGCTAAATTTAAAGATCTGATTCTAAAAACATTATTGTAAATAAATCGAGAAAAAAACATAATTTTTGATTTTATATTGTACAGAAAAACGAAATCCTAATGTTTGCCTGAATTATACGACCACACAATTATCTTTGACAGAAGATCGGACGTTGCTAAGGATACTGTCTGAATGACGCATTACTGCAGATAAATAATCAATATATTCTGTATTACGCAGTTGGATTTAAACGAGAATCTATAGTAAATATGTTATTTAAGTAGGACGAATTGCTAGTTATTTTAACAAATACAGAAATGATACCAGGATATATAGGTCTTAAAATACTATCAGATTTACAAATCTATTATATTTCATTAGCAAAAAAATACGAAACAATATATATATGCTATGTTTGATTGGAACAGTATTATCTCCCTTTTTAAAATCAGATATGGTATACAGAGTTATACTTCTTGACCAACACATAATATCTCTACGTTTGCTATTAAGTAAAGCATGCTATCATGATTATATAGATAGAATTTAATTCTACCAGATACTTTACGACGACATTCAAATAGTTCTTTCATCGCTATCTTACTGAGAAGATACTTACTACCTTTCACGTAAACCTTCGACCTGTCCAGGTCTATATTAATTTTTGTATACTGGTATTGACTGATCGGATTATGCAAATTGTTATATTTTAATGCAAGCTCGTCTCGTAAACTTTCGAGATAACTAAAGTATTTGCTGTCATCTGATTTGATAAGGGAGAGTTTGATTCTGTCAAATTTACTAAAACAAATATCTGAAATTTCATCGTTAAATTCAAATGATAATTGCTGGTTATTAACCATTTTTTTTTTATTTTGCTATTAACTCCATCTACTAATGTTAAATTTTCAAACATTATTTCTAATGTTTAGACAAAATTACTTGTAAAATATCCAAGCGTTAGTGTGTTAATTCCGTCACTGCAATATCTTTTATCATCAAAATTACTTAGTCCCCGTTTTATGATCGTATCAGTTTCAAGTTTATGATGATTTGTTCTGATAACATTTGTTTTGATAAAACTGACACTATTGTTTAGCGCTGCTTTAAAATCGTCAAAATTCATCATCTTTTTCACATATCCTCGAGGAATACCTTTTGCTTTTTTTGTAAGTTTATTTTCATCTAATATGACAGCATACATTTTGCTCTTTAGTCCAACAAATTCCCTAACTGGCATAAACATACATTCATCTTTCATTTTACCAATAACTTTTTTATTCGAATTATCTTGAAATCCACTACATGCTGGATAATCTGATAAATCGAACAGATTTTTATTATTGTAAATATCTTCATAGACATCTTCACATTTTATATTATAAACTAGCGAATCTGTATCAGTAAATAGCAACTCTGATTCTGGCCACTGCTTTTTGGTAAAATTATAATGAAAATCGTACATCAGCCACTTTGATATATCAAGTACAGCTGCACCAACATAAATTTGTTTATTTAACTTTAAATTTGTCTTTCGTCGTTGTATTGCAACAAGATTTTATTAAATATTTTCATACTAACAAAACCATCATCATTAACTAATTTATTTCTGCGACTTATATCATTAACAATTTCTATCGAGACTCTCTTGCGAATATTTTCCATCGTTTTACTGAACACCGGGTTGTTCATCAACTTGAAAAAGTTTTTCTCAAATTCGGTTTTAGCCACAGCACGACGTTTCGTATTTAGATCAATATAATTTGCCATCCACTTCGATTGATTAAACTTTAGCACGCAATGGACCTTTCTCAGAATTAGTCCAGCATCTACTGCTTGTTTTAAATTTTTGTAATGCATAACATAATTTCTTTTATCTAACAAATTTGGAACTAACTTATTAAAAATCGAATTTTTTTGCTGTTGTCGTTGCTCGTCGTTCAGGCGATAATAAACTATAATTAATCATCATTGATTCTGCGCAAAATGGATAATCGTTATGTAGATCATGTAGCGAACAAGGATAATCTAGATCAACTTCAGCAAAGTATGAAATATCGGAAAAATCGATATTAATTTTTCTAGGTAAATCTTTTTCAGTTTCTTTAAGAAATTGATCTGGAGTTATCCAATGAAATCCACTACACGGCATTGGTTCTGACATCGCATAACCATACAAATTATTGAAGTCCTGATAAATGATGTAACTCGACGGGAGATTTTTATCATAATTTTTTAAGTACTTGTTATTAGCAACTGCATATTTTTTTGTTATAACGCTAATTCCGCCTCTGATACCTTTTTCAATAAAGTTAAACATATCAACATCTATTAAGAGATCTAGTTCTATTTTACTCGTTTTTAGTAGAGCGTCCCAAGACAATCCAGGTGAGGAATAATACCAACAGGGGTCTAATCCATAATTGCTATAGCTTACCCGACGAAAACTCTCAAAAACATCTGCTAGCAATAATACATCTGTTTTCAAATATAGATCATGATAATCACCAAATGTTTTACAACTAAATTTATTCCAAATATCTTGTGCATATTTGTATTCGTCATCTGTGATATTTTCATTTTTGAGTTGCGAGTAAAATTTATCTTTGCCGGGCAGAGAAGTTTCATTAAATCTGCTCCAATCGTCGAGATACTCGTAAGGAAAGATACCTTTTTTTTGTCAGATCGATATAGTTTTCACCGAAGCAACTTTTTAGGTTAGCGAAATTGCTACAACCTTTAACAAGCTCATCTAATGATGCTGCCATAAATTGCAGACTGTCAATAAAACGTAATTTACCGAGCGTCACCGACATATACTTTTCAAAATTATTTGGAATACATTTTATTATGTTATTTAATTTTAGTTTAGCTTTAATATTTTCATCACCAAAAGCTTCTACAATGATATGACTGTCATAGCCACGAAAGTTATGTAAAACTACGGGAATAAAATCTGGAGCATGAAATTTTAAATTACAACTGTTATGGGCTGCTGCACGATATTGGCCGGTCAAATGACAATGATCTCGCACCTTATCACGGGCTTCGTTGGAGTCTACCAGCAACTTTTCACAAAAATGACAATCAACTGCTTTATCAAAATCGAGTTGTTGTTTAGACGTTATTTTCATCGGAGCTGTTTTAAGTAATCAGTTAGAAATTTTATCAACTTCGTCTATTAAATTTTTTAATAGCCATACGGCAGGATTTTCACCTCTATATAACTTTATCGGAGTTGAAAATTTATCGTTAGCTCAACAAACTACTTTATAAGCTACTCCGCAAGGAATATGCTGTTGTATTTTTCTAGTACTGGATTTATTCGGATTATTTTCTGCTCCAACCACAGGAACAAGTAGACACTCGAAATCAGCGTAAATAACAAAAAGAATATTTAGTTTATGATTATAATTTTAAATTTTAATATTTTTTCTTTTTCGCTAGGCATACCTATTCTTTGAACATTGACACAGTATTTGAGATGCTTCTGCAGTCTTTCATCGCTAGAAAAACCGTGCAAACATCTATAGCAGAAATATTTTTTATTTTTATTTTTACTGTACTGTTTGCCAACTAGTCCGTTAAAGTTTTTATCCAACAATAATGTCCTCGATAAAATAATGAATTTATTGTATTTTGTGCAGCATTTTCTGAGATATATCTCGGGTAAACGTTTTCTCGCTCATCTAGTCCGAAAACATTTACTGAGATACTGTGTTGTTTATCAAACTTTGGTATATAATTTTCTGCTACTGGAAAAGTTATTCCTAAAAAATTTAGTTCGTCTTTGTACGGAAAATACTTGTTAACGCGATCAGCATTTTTTTCTTTTGGATACATCGCAGAAAGAATAGACCATTGAAAACATTTGTCATCATCGTTTTTGACATTAATACAGCATTTTTTGTTTTTAATTTTTTGAGGAAGATCGACGTAGCCAGCGCCATTAGCGCCGCTGCCGTGAAGTACGTTATATTTTGCTGTGTGAAATAAAACTTCTTTTATCATTTCAAATTTCCAACCTGATCCTGATGAAGTAAATTCTTCTAATTTTTTGTTCATTTCTTGATGTATTTCATCGGCGACCATAGCAATGTTTGTTCCAGTCAATATTTTTCTCGATTTTGCTGTTAAATATGGTTCTGAAATTTCGCTGTCAAAACTTTTTGTTTCAAAAATTACATCAAGTATATCTTCAACTGCGTGTAACTTTGATAAAATCGTATGATTTTGGACTATAAGTTTGATACTTTTATGAGCCGGAAGTTCTCGAGCTATAACAGGTTGCAAAAGATGAAATAACTTTGTGGAGTTAAAATTTGCTAAAAGTTTTTGATCATCAAGTTTGTAACTGTTATCATAACCAGAAAATGTCAAATTGCAAAATAAACTTTAAAAAATCTGGATTTTCGGTCATCTGTTTAATGAACATTACGCAATAATATCCACAAGCGGAAGTTCCAACTGGTTGAATTTGATTAGACGAATAATTTATTATTTTCGCAAGAGACTTCGTCAGAGACTTCGTATCTTGCATTCTACTCATATATTTTTTTACTGCGTCACTTGGTGGAATTCCGAACGAGTCAAAATAATTGTTATCAAAAACAGCTACCCAAAGTGTGCCAAATCCGTCATTAAAATCTTGTATATTTATAACACACGAACCTGGCGTTGGTGGAATCGCCATAAGTTCATCTTTATAATAAACTCCACTGAAATTTTTTACTTTTTTTAGTTTATCAAGTATATCAAAATTACTTAACGCAGACTTTATCTCCTTGTTCCTGGCAACATTAGTCCTCGTCCTCCTCCTAACAGATTTGGCAATAGACTTCCCGCCAATCCTGCTAGTAACGGGGCTATTGGAATAAATCCCCCTTTTCACCTCTGTCGTGTCTTTTTTTTCGTCGTTGTCTTTCTTTTCGTCGTTGTCTTTTTTTCGTCGTTGTCTTTCTTTTAGGCATTATATTTATCCATCAAATTGTTACCATCGATATTCATATGAAAATTTTCTTTATACCACTACCTTCAACTGCCTTTTTCGTTGCGCCAGATACTGCTCCAGACGCTGCTGCTAATCCTAATGTACCTAACACTGGCAAAATTGTAGGTATTAACGTTCTGGCTATTATAGATAATGCCGGACCAAAGAAACCGCCATGTTGTGCCATTGCAGTTATTTGTGCAGCACTTAAATTTAAAACAAAAGGTTTTTTTGCGCTCGTATTTATTTACTTGTTTTTTGGTTAACATTAATTTTGTTAAAATACCCGCTGCGTTATGGTTGACCTTTAATGAAACCTGCCTCTGTTTTGCAACAGCAGCTGCTAATTTTTTAACTTGACCATCGGTCAAATATATTTCTTTTACAATATATTTTGTCATCTTATATAACGATTACAGATTAAACTTGGACTGACATTTTACCTCCGACAGAGACAACTGTAACAAATTTATCGCTTATTACTAACGCATACACATAAAATGGTACAGCTGGAGCTGCTCCTAGTGTCCAAGTAATTTCAATATCAGCTGTGCTGTCTACAGCTTGCTCGCTATGTTTACTAACATCAAAATAAAATATCGGATAAAGTTTACGAAATTCCTCTACTGATATCTGAGATCCATCTCCAACATCTTGATATTTTTGCAGTGCGTCGAGCAGGTACATGTAAGGTCTAGTAATGTTTTTATTCTCATCATCTACAAAATTGCATTCTATCGCCCACTCCGGATATTGTTTTGAATTTATTCTAGCATATATTCGTCTAACATTAGCGCTATCAAATATCGCATTATTTTGTTCCTGGTTATTACGCCGCGCTTGTCTCTGAAATACAACAAATAATTGCCGTGGTTTTTGTTCACTTGGTGTCGTTGTAACTCGCCATGTGTAGTCGGTGGTATTCGGAATTGCTGTTTGATATATTCTATGTTGCTGAAAATAAATTCTTTTTGTGTGTTTTTCCAGCATATCATTTAATTCCGCCATTTTAATGATAGACGGAGTTATTTTTGGCATCCATAGTGCAAGTTTGTTTATGACAAATTGTACATCGACTCCACCTGACCTAAACAGGCAGTCGTTTTGTTCTGATCGATCTAAAATAAGAGTATGTTTAACTCCACGAAATATTTTATTATAGTTCCTGCAAAAGCCAAATATTGTACTTAGTGGCAGCATCATTGTAATTTGACGTGATTCTGCTGCAAGTGCCTTTCTCTTAACATAACCCTCATTGTAACTTACATTTCTTCTGTTATGAGTAATTATGTTATTAACATGTTCTAACATTGCATTGCCGTCTGCAGCTGCATTTACTTGATTTAAGCCAAGATTATTACAAGCAGCATTAAGTGAGACTCTTGTAGCGTCTGCATTAGCGTTTACAGCTGGTGCGGCTTTACCTAGAAGAGCAGCACTTCCGACAGCATCAGCTCCAGCAGCTATAGTAGGTGTTAATCCTGATAAAATTTCAACTGATGCAACAATACCTGCACCACCAGTTCCAGTATCTTTAAAGCACATCATATTAGTTGCAGTCGATCTGGAATAGTCGTAGGAAAATGAAATAAATTTTCTGATCTCAAATTATCAAGTATGTCAATAATTTCATTGTCAATTTCAGCACCAACATTTCCAGCTTCTTTTGATGATATCAATAGCATTAATCTGCCTATCATTTCAGTAACTGATGAAAATATTCTAGCTCCAGTTCCTGCTTTTTTTTCAGCTAACATTCTATCAAGTTCTTTATAATCATCGACCAATCGACTTAATTCAGTTTGTCTTTCAATAGGATCCATATCCCTTGGAACAACTGTATCAGCTTTCATACGTTTTTCATCTAGATTTTTTGCCTCGGTACTCAAACTTTGGTTAGCATTTTCGTATCGGTTTTCTTTTATTCTACTAATAACTTTGATATAAAGATCAGCAATAATCCAATGTCGATATCTATCAATACTGTTGTAGTAATTTTCATTTTCTAGTTTTACATAGTCAAGATGTATATTACTTCCTTCTTTTATTTTTTCTAGCTCTTTAATTTTTTCTTCGGATTTGTAATCAGCTTTTCTAACATCTAGTACTCTCACAGCTTTAAAACCATATTTTTCATCAAAATTTTTATGCTCATTATCTGTTATTTTGCCATTTATATTTTCTAAAGCAGTCAAATCTTTCTTTGTCTTGAACATCTAATCCATGTTCTTTTCTCCATGCTTCTTTTTTTTTAGCTTTTTCTTCAGCAAAAATATCTTCTAACATTTCTTCTGATTTTTTCATTTTTTTGTTCTAACCTTCTTTCAATAAGTTCAACTACTGCTGCTTCTGCTAATCTTCGTTGAAGTTCCAGTGGATTATTAAACAACCTTCTTAGTTCAGCTTGTCTTGCAGCAGGATCAGCGATATTTGCTATAAGTAACTCAGCTAATCTTTTTCTCTCCGCATCAGATCTAGCAATAATTCTTCCAGCAGTTGCTTCTTGTTGTTCTTTAACTAGTCCGAGTAAACCTTTTTCCTGTAGTCGCTTAAGTTCTTCTTCTGATAATGGTTTAGTTTCAGGTTGTTTTCCAAGTAAAGCTTCAGTAACTGGTCTAAGAGCGGCTGCTGTTGTTTCTGCTGCAACCACTTGGCCACGTCGTGCTTGCTGTACTTGCTGCTTAAATTTTGCCTGAGATTGCGCAAGTTATTTTTAGATTTTCTATATGTTTTCTGTACTTTGCTTGTCTTTCCATTAATTATATACTATTTTGTATAAAAATTACTGTAGATATTTTTCAATACAACATCGAAACATTTTACTCGTATCATTTGTTAGTTTATCAAACAAAAAAAAGTCATATTTATTTGCCGTTGCTTGATGATATAATTCAATAAATTTATCTTTTGTTACATCACCACATTGCTCGTTCGCGATATTTCTAACATCGACATTGTCAAGGCCTGGAAATAATATAAAACAACCAGTATTTCGTCTAATAAATCTGTCAACATTATAAAAACCCTAAGCGAGATAAATAGAATTACATTTTTTATTTCGCGACAGTGAAAAATATGATCTTATTTTATTCATTTCCTCGTTGTTTAGCGGAATATCATCAAAAACAACTATCTTGTGTTCGGACGAATCAAGTTGATTAACTGGGACGAGTTCTTCTGGTTGTTTGATAATAAAAAAATCTTCGCCAGCCTCAAGATCATCACGAAGTTTGTCATTATAATTGTTAAGTAGCTCGTACTTATCTTGCTGCGGGTTAATCGTGTAAATATAAACGCGATCGTAGTTAAAATTATCTCCTAGAAGTAAATTCATAAATAAGTATATTTTCCACGATCCAGTTCTTCCAACAATAAGATAATGACAATCTGGAAGTTCATTGTTATGTTTATGTTTCACCAACCGCTCTGTATCAAAATTTAATATCGATGATTTTGCCATTATTGTTATACAATTTTATGCTATATAAAAAATTGTCAGATGATAAATAAATAATGAGCTATTATACAAAATTTGGAACATTAGTAAGAGATTCATCAGCTGAAAGTACAACAATAACAGACGGCAAGGTTGATTTATCAGGCTATCTAAAAAAATCCGGCGACACAATGATGGGAAATCTGTTTATGTCAAATCAACGAGTACTAGAGTTAGAAACGGATTATCCACCAATAAATGTCGTTAATACACAAGCTGTTAGTTATGCACAACTTAAATTAGTCGACAATAATAAACTAGATAAATCTGGTGGAACTTTAAGCGGTAACTTAGATATGTCAGGGAAAAAAAATATAAATTTAGAGACCGGGTATCCACCAGCAAACTTAAATCAAACTCAAGCGGTAAGTTATTTGCAGTTAAAGTATGTTGATGATAACAAACTTGATAAAATAGTTGGGACAGTTACAGGTAATATTATCATGTCAGGAAAAAAAATTATAGACCTTGGAAACCCAGCCACAGAATCAGATGCAGCAACAAAAAAATACGTTGATGATCAAGAATCTAAGTACGTATCAGTCAACGGTGGTATAATGCGTGCATTTCTCAATATGAACAATAACGGTATTAATAATATCAGATTTTGACGCTGTAACAAAAAAATACGTCGACGATATTAATGTTCTAATAAACGATGGAATTAACGCTATTAGAACTGATTTTTGTAATCACGTACAAACGTTTTTAAATTTTCGTAGAAATATAAACAAATCTATTAATGAATTTTTTGGAAGTCCAGCGGTTGTAGATATTAAACTCGCTGACATTAACACAAAACTAAATGATATTATTAACGGAATTCCTAATATCATTGAAAAAACGAATCTGATTAAAATTCCACACAGACAAATTAAAAATATCGTGTACACAGTAGCATCAGGATAATCAACATGGACACCGCGCGATAACACTCTCGAACATACCACAGAAGTAACTGGGTTATACAGGTTGTCCATATACGGTTTGGAAATTACTGCGATCACTTCATATTTTGCACCACAGCATGTATGTTCTAGTCCTCTACTGGTGATGCTAACCAAGGACATCAAAGAAACATTTACGTTAATGCCAAGGGAAATAGTACCCTCTAAACATTATCATTGGTGTCTAGAATTTGTAGCTGATTTTTCCTAATTTACTTATAGCATAAAAATCTGTAAACAAATATTATATAATGAAAAAACATGTCATCGATTTCAATCATATTTCAGAAAAAATTCCAAAACAAGATGTGGACGCTCTAATGCAATATTACAAATATTATCATAAAAAACTTTGGTGAGTAAAAAAATGTTACAAATACTATAATAGAATACTTCGAGTGATATCATATTTGCCACTGTTAATGACTAGCTCTGGTATAATTTCATTAAAATTAATAATATCTGGTGTCGGTGTTTCTCTTGGAACAGCGTGTAAAAAAATTGAGCCTCGTCTTGCGACTAAAAAAAATGCTTGTAAAACAGCAAATATCAACTATAAAAAATTACTTGATGAAATACGATCTTATTTGCGGGGTATAAAATATGATAGGGACGATTTAATACGCGAGTTCCGTATTATTGACAGTATGTTAACAGATATTCTGCCAATGAGAGTCAGCAGATATGAAAAAGATTATCATAAAATATGGGTTACAACAGTAGATGTTTAATTTTGTATAGCTTTAGTAATATCATTATCAAATAAAATATCAACCATATTGTCAATAAATGTCATCACATCATCTGCCCAACCCGCTATTCTCATATCATTTTCAGTCGCGAATAACCATACTGACCCATATTTTGGTGATATATGATATCCAACTTTTATAATACAATCGCTTATAATTTTAGTTTTTATACCAGTATAACTTGAGGCTCCTCTAATCGAATTAAATCTCTTATAAAATTTATTTGTCAGATCAAATCCAACATGTCGGATTGAATGACAGAATGACATTATATATAATATTTCATTTGTTTAATATGAAATTTTGTCTAAACTATAAAAATAATAAGTATAGGGCTGTAATAGTAGTATTGATATTTGAGTTGTTCCTATCTCAGAGACCCCCTATCCCGACAAAACAAATTTTGTCAGAAATGAAAGTCATCATTTTAAGCTAAAAAAGGCTGCTGACAAAAATTTTAACGTATAACGTTTTGGAGGGGTAGGGGCTGTCTGAGAGAGGAACCTCAAACTATCAATACTACTTGGGCTTTCTAATTTACACAGAAGTTGTATGGAAGTCTTTGGAAAAATGTGGAAAACTTATGACTTCTAGTGGAATCGCGCCATGGTTTGACATCGCTCGGTCAAGCAAATACCCCTGGTTTGTAACAATACGTTATACTTCATTGGCAAACTGCTATAAATTGATACAGCTTGGTTACAAAGAGTCTTTAAAATGTAATCTATACTGAGAAATTGACTGCAAGGCAGAGAAACTGACGGACGAACAAATGATGGAGACAAGGAGACATCTGCGCATTGGTCTTTCTCGCAAGGTTTCTTTACAGAACGATTGGATCAAAAGTCACCTATTAAAAAAAAAAAACAACCTACCTTTAAGTTTGTTTCTTTTATTCCAAGTATTTCCCCGTACAGATTATTTCCTATACCACATGAATCTTTTTCAGACCAGACGAAAAGCGAAACTCTTGCTAGACAGTAAATATCAGTTAAGAAATATATGGTACCAATAATGCACGTTCGCTGCTGTAATGTGTGTGTGTGTGTGTGTGTGTGTGTGTGTGTGTGTGTGTGTGTGTGTGTGTGCGTTTGTGATGCGTGAGCGTGTGTGTGATGCGTGTGTGTGATATGTGTGTGTGTGTGTGTGTGTGTGTGTGTGTGTGACATGGATTTTTAACGTAGCTTTCGCAATTTTGCAATCATATCGCTACTATGTCTGCAGTGTGGCTGCTTATAGTGATGTCTAGCACTGCGACGTCATGCTGCAGGCATGTAGCATCATGTCCCACCCAGTCACATTATCCTGATACCAGGCTGACCAGTCATAACACTAACCTCTTAATGCTGAACCCCTAGCGATGCAGCTGTAAGTACCATTTTATAAGTCTTTGGTATAACTCAGCCGGGGTTCAAAACCGTGACCTCATGTATCCGAGACGGACGCGCTAACCACTAGGCCACCGGAGCTGTCTGGTTGCTGTAATGAGCAAAATCTGGAACAGCTAATAATACTGTGATGCAATGCTTTTTAATCAACTCAGATTTTTTTGAAAGATAGAAATATGAAAAATTTCCTTTTCTAAAACTGGTCAATAAATATAAATAAATATAAATAAACTCATTGCCATGGAAATTCAAGTTAAAATCAATTTGTTATAGACACTGATTCAGTCTTACACTTAAATATAAAAATATATGCTGTGCGTCGTCCTCAGCACTTATCCATCTCTGCCTCGCAGAAGAAACGACTTATTTACCATAAATGGCCACGAAATGAGCAGATATTTCAACCGTCATTATCCGTTTTCCCAAAGACCAGACGTTTGAAGCTGAGAGCATTGGTTTCGTTGCCTACGTGACTTGAACTTGTGACTTGATCTTCTTTAGATAATTCCACTTATCTGATTTGCTAGGAGTTTGAAACGCTATAGTGATATGCTTCGTGGACTGGAAACAGACATCCGTAGACAAATGCATAAAACTAATATAAAAATTCAGAGACTCTCCGATTAATGTACTGTGAAACATGAAACATATTACAAAAACTGACTGGTTCTTTGATTCATGTTTGTTAAGTACGGGA
Source organism: Megalonaias nervosa (assembly GCA_016617855.1). Classification (NCBI taxonomy): domain Eukaryota; kingdom Metazoa; phylum Mollusca; class Bivalvia; order Unionida; family Unionidae; genus Megalonaias; species Megalonaias nervosa. The sequence goes on along the minus strand of JAECUM010062565.1, from coordinate 14,447 downwards.
ACCAGATTGGTTTATTCTCGCACTAGGTCAACATCTGATATCTGGTGTACATATCGTTGAGTTGAAGTAAGAAATCGGGAGCTTAAATTAAACATACATGTTTGATTGTAGAAACACAGGTACCCCTGATCAAACTAAAACATATAAAAAATCTGTTTAATTCTTTTCCTAACACCGTGTAGCAATTTTTTTTTTTGTTTCTGGGTAGTAAGTGTTATTTCCTAACTGCTTATGCCTCAAAAGTATAGAAAATGGCTATTATTCCCCGCAAACTTTGCTTTTAATATAAATTTTCAATTGTACGTCCTCCTAGGATATTAGCAAAAATACCCTAGGAGGCAACGTTAAAATAATCGACGTGATAATAATAATAATAATAATAATAATAATAATAATAATAATGTATCTCGGTATTGCTTTTCCCAACTTGTGAGGGCATGAATCGACGATACGTATATTGTTTTATATTGTTTGTTTCACCTTTCATATACCCGTTGTTAATACAATGATTGACTCTTTAAAACGTATTTCAATTTAGTGGTTTACAAGTCGTTACTCACTGTAAATAATTATTGGTTCTGCAACCATTATGTTCTCAAGCAGTCAATCGAAACATGTAATCTACTGTGTAAGATGTATCGACTAACCTTAGGGTTAACCAACAGGGTTAACCAACACAGAGATACAATACGATCGGTATCAATGTGAGATAATGAGACATGGCACAAGACAAGACAAAACCCTAACATAACTATTTCTAGATTTCCAACAGATCATAAATGATTTGAACAGTCAATGATTAATGTTATTTTATGCTCATTTTGTTCGGCGTTAAACTTGACAATGTCACAGTCGTGCATTATTTGCATTGCTTCATACTGCATGACACGTGTCTAAAAATATCTTGTTAGGAACTACTTTTGAAATAAGGAAATAAGCTCGATATAGTATTCCTAAGAAAAAGTCTCTCTGTCTCTGTCTTTTCATAAGTGGACTATCGTAAGTTTTGGCCATAAATGCTACAGTGGAAAGAAATATTCCTAGAGATTAACGGTCTAGGAGGTTCAAGTTCACCGTCACGGGGAAAAATTGTTTAATATTAGGTTGGTGGTTGATTGTTAAAATCTTTTTCAAACTCTGGCAGTTCTGCTTATTGCCGCCATCGATGAGTTGTCATCAAAGTAAATATGTTTATCATGATATACAAATATCGCTACTGATGTGGAGGTCGAAAGGTCAGAGGTTAAGATCACAGTGGTTATTTAAATCTTATATCATGTGTCTATATATAGCCATCAGTCAAACAACCAGATTCACCAGTGTGTACAGGGCGCATCTATACGGATGATGGATCTAATGGTGAATTATTCTAGGGGCTATCTCCATACTTGTATGAAGGGGTTTCATCATACCTTTATGAAGGGGCTATCTTCATACTCGTATGGCGAGGCTATCTCCATACCTTGTATGAAGTGGCTATTTTCATACCTTGTATGAAGGGGTTTCATCATACCTGTATGAAGGGGTTTCATCATACCTGTATGAAGGGGCTATCTTCATACCTGTACAAAGGGGTTTCATCAAACCTGTATGAAGGCGCTATCTTCATACCTTGTATGAAGGGGTTTCATCATACCTGTAAGAAAGGGTTTCATCATACCTGAATGAAGGGGCGATCTCCATACTTTTATGAAGGGGCTTCATCATTCCTGTATGAAGGGGCTATCTTTATACCTGTATGTAGGGGTTTCATCATATCTGTATGAAGGGGCTATCTTCATACCTATATGAAGAGGTTTCATCATACGTGTATGAAGGGGATATCTTCATACATGTATGAAGGGGTTTCATCATACCTGTATAAAAGTGCTACCTCAATACCCGTATCATTTTCAGAGTTGCCAACTGCTAGCAAAGAAATGACGTGGTTTAAAGCTCAGAGGTCAAAGTCAAAAAGGCTGTTTATTCTTATGTAGCATGTACTACGGTTCTCAGGTGAGACGACATATTTACGTATCTCTTTCTATATTTCCAAGATCCTAAGACTGATCTCGTCTTCCTCCAGATACTTACGTAAGTACAAAGAGGATCATCCAACAATTTATGTACGTACAAAGAGGATCGTCCAAATAATTATGTACGTACAAAGAAGATCATCCCAAAATTTATGTACGTACAAAGATGATCATCAAACAATTTATGTACGTACAAAGAGGATCATCCATAAATTTATGTACGTACAAAGAGGATCGTCCAAATAATTATATACGTACAAAGAGGATCATCCAACAATTTATGTACGTACAAAGAGGATCGTCCAAATAATTATGTACGTACAAAGAGGATCATCCAGATATTTATGTACGTATCCTTCTGATGAAAGGTATGATAAATAGAACACGCAGTGACAATGAACACCAGCATTGAACTGATAATTGTGTCATTATTTTAACTATTTTCATCATGTCAACATGAAATGTACGTGTTGTAATGCATATCGCGTTGAAATTAATTGAGTTGTTACCAGACACATAACCGTTTTTGTACAGAGAATCTAGCTTATTTAGATAAATTACATGACGATTCTAAAGTAATAGCGCTTCCCACTGAACACAGAACACAATGCTATACAGCTAGTGACGGGGTTGCCGTATTTTATAGATCATCACTTTGCAAAGCAGGCACCTTACAAATTGATTTGCCAAATATTATGGCGGCGAAAATCATAATGAGAGAGTTGGCATCCATTTTTTCATTTTATTTCAACTTACTTTTCCTCCATAACTAGAACTGACGATATCTATGACATATTTTGTGAAAATGTTTTTGATGTGTATCATAGATATTCTGTTAAAACTATATGCATTAACATAGGAGACATGAATGAATATTTTGTGTGAAAATCATTCAAGAAGAGATCCGGCTGTCAGGAACAGAATATAACAGGGAAACATAATTGCTACCTCACTGATAAATTCTTATTAACATTACATCAAGTATAGTTCAAAAGACATGCTACGAACGTCTACCCTAGATCATATGTTAACACCTGAAAAAAAAAAACTTAAATAAAAAAATCAGGTGGTGAAAAAAAGGCTAATGGTGAATGACATAACTGATTTTTCAATATTGTATCACCTACCAGTTATAACAGCAATTGCAAAAGATATGTTGAAAGAAAATTTAAAGACACGTGGATTTCCAAGACTTAAATGAAACTTGACGAATCCACTAGAAGTGAGCATGTATAAAGCTGACGTTAATGCATTCTTAAATTTCACCTTTGAGTGGAAGTTATGAAGTATAATGAATTGTTAACTAAAACTAATGACTGCTTCAGATAGATATATTCCAGGATCTGAATTCAGATCGCATTGGAAACCATATTGGAAGAAAAATGGCATTGGTAAGTAAAAAAAGAAATAGGAAAAAAAAAAGAAAAGAAGAAAAACAAAAAACAAAAAACACAAAACAAAATGAGAAACATGCGCGGAGAATGGATCAAAGCAGAAGAAGTTAGAGGCCCTGACTGTAAGGACAACATAAAATACAAGGACGCAAACAATTCAGGAGATAACAAAGGCTAGAGAAAATGGTATATAAAGAGAGCTTATTTAAAGGAACAGGAATAAATAAATACAGAACTGGAAATAGAAGAATCCTACACAGTCATGCGGAAAAGGAGGAAAGATAAATAAGATTATGGTAATTTTTTAAAATTCCTTTTGTGTAGAATGAAATAATTCGGTTGAAGATGTCAATTTATGGAAAAATGATTTCTTAATTAAGTGATACAACATATGATGAATATATTGACTTAGAGAAAATGAAGACGTTCGAACAAAACAAATTATATATAATTCTTGTTCTCTCTCACTCCAGATTTCTGCGTATTTTGCCCTTTATGCATTCCAGGGTTAAAAATGCACCTTTTATGGAAACTCGCGTATAATGACTCAGGCAGAAAAATGGAGTATGCGACATTAATTCGTATTGGAGGAAAGAAAGCATGATCTGGACAGTGTCCCCGTACGTGGGAAAACAGTGATGACCGTATTATGCACATTTCAATGAATTATCCCTTAAACTTGGACGACAGAAGCCATTTGATGGAGAATCTGTTTTCATATATGCCTCCAAAGAATTACGGAGACTTCTGTGATCTGTTAGATGATAATATACTGATTACGCTACTTGGTGGTTTAAGCGATATTTCAGAACGATTGGAAATCGAGTCATGGGTTAATATGACAAGACTATCTACTAAGTATTTCAATCAGATCAAGGATATCATGTATTTGATTGATTAGAGAACTTACACAGAATATATTAACTATTTTTGCTGTGTAGATATATCTTCAGAAGTTGAAAAATATTGTATATTAGAGAGTTTAATACTAAATAAAATAAAAATATATCTGATGGATATTACACAATTCAACCGAAAATATTACTCAGTTGATGGAAACTCAAACCAAGTGACTGTAAAATAATTCCTTGTACCATATGTACACTTCAAGTGAAATATTTGAAAGCATAAATAATTTCTAGTTTTGGTATTAATTTAATTATAATTTTTCTCACTCTTGATTTATAATTTATATGACTTCATAAGTACTGAATTGCCCATTTTTGTACCATTATATATTACACTGCACTTTAAAAAATTATCTTAAAATCTTCAGAAAATGGAGGAATAAATGAATCTCTCTCTCTCTCTCTCTCTCTCTCTCTCTCTCTCTCTCTCTCTCTCTCTCTCTCTCTTTGTTACTGAGGCTTTATTTGGCTAAGGAAAAAATACCTACAAATTTTAGCGCGAAAAGTGGGCTTGCTGTACACAAGTATTTGTGACAGACCGGGTTCTCATACACAGGGGAGAGGAAAAGAAAAGGATTCACTCCAAGAATTCAGTATTGAGTTTGCACTATGTCGCCAAGCATAAAATGTATACAATTTGCACACTGCGTTTTAAACAAAAATAGAACTTCGATTATCCGTCACGGTGTGGGACAGAGACCATGACGGATATGAAAATATACGGATAATAGAATATGTACATTAAAAGTATTATACAATCGTCTGGTTCATCAAAAGATCATAATATCTACATATGTACATGTACCTGTTTTTAATATTTTGACGTACAATGCCCTGATGGTTAACAGAGACTGACGCATTGGTTACTATTACTATCATCCCTTCCAACCCCACTGGTATAAGTCTCACACTAAAGGTGGTGCTCTACAGTTTCGTATTTTGCAAAGAGTTTGAATTTTAAAGAAAAAGAATTTCCCCGGGTTATACTGGCTATTTAAAAAAGACCTTGTGTATCTTAGGCATTGGTCAAAGAACCTTCAGTTCCCTTTATTTTGGTGTATGATTGATGGGTGTAATATGGGTTATAGAGTATACTGCTTGGCCTTACTCCAGATGTGCTGCTAAAAGAGACCGCCTTAAAGCTGAGAGGCTTTGGCTTTCCACCAGACTCACTATTCATAAGCAAATCTATGATGCCGCTAAGAAGAATGTCACAAACATAGTCCATGCAGCGAAATCAGCCCAGTACAGTACTAAGATCACGGAAAGTTCCAGCTGCAAAGAGCTATTTGAGATTACTAACAAGCTAATGTCAAGGAACAAATGAATACCACTTCCAGCTACCTTCTCTCTAGTTGACCTTCCGGACCTGTTTGCAAATTTCTTCCGTGACAAAGTACAAACCATCAGAGATAAACTTGACAACACAATTTCAATTGACTCGTCGTCACCATACAGTTGCGATACAGAATTTCAGCGGCAACCGTTAGCAGCATTTGAACCTGTCTCTATGGATTTAGTACGTACAATCGTGATGAGGAGGGCACCAAAGTCATGTGAACTTGATCCGATTCCGACATCACGGCTGCTTGAGTGCTTAGATCCAATATTGCCTTCACTAACTGATGTTATTAATACCTCTCTCGCATCTGGGGAATTCCCATCATTTTACAAAACTGCCATTGTAAAGCCTCTGCTGAAGAAACCAACACTCGATCATAATGATTTAAAGAACTATCGCCCAGTTTCTAATCTCCCATTCATGTAAAAAATCTTAGAAAAAGTTGTTCTATCCCAACTTGTATCTCATCTGAATTCAAACAGTCTTTTTAGCAATGTACAGTCTGCATATCGCCCTTACCACAGTACTGAAACTACTCTTCTGAAAGTAGTCAATGACCTTCTCTCTGCTTTGGATAGCGGGAAGATTACAGTTCTCACTCTCCTTAACTTGTCTGCAGCATTTGACACTCTAGACCATGATATATTACTTCACCGTCTCCAGCATGTATTTGGCATTCATGATACGGCCTTACTATGGTTCAAATCCTACTTGGTCAACAGGACACAAATTGTGTCCGCAAATGGAAAACACTCCAGCCCAGTTGATCTATGCTGTGGTGTTCCACAGGGGTCTGTTCATGGACATGTTCTCTTCATTCTATACACTCAGCCACTCTCAAGTGTCATAGATCATCATCCAGTGTCTCACCAGTTGTATGCTGATGACACCCAAATATACAAATCTAGCCATCCAACTGAAGTTGAAGCTACCATCCAAGGCGTACAGAGGTGCATTTCCGATGTGAAATCATGGATGACATGTAACAAGCTGCAGATGAATGATGATAAAGCTGAAGCCATTCTGATTACAACAAAAAGACTTTCTCATTCACATCCTTTACCTCAGACAATAAATATCTGCAACACCAACATTAAATTCACACAGTCAGTACGAAACCTAGGTGTTACTCTTGACAGTGAACTCTCATTGTACCAACATGTCATGAACATGTGCAAGGCTGCATATCTTGAGCTGAGACGCATCAGCTCCATTCGCAAGTATCTTTCAGTTGATGCCACTAAAACACTTGTGTGTTCCTTAGTACTTTCAAGACTTGACTATTGTAACTCAATTCTGTCTGGTTCGTCTCAATATCTACTCCGGAAACTTCAAAAAGTTCAAAAACACAGCTTCTCGGATCATCCTTAGAGTGCCACGATCAGAGCACGCCTCCCCCATGCTCTGTACCCTACACTGGCTATCCATACGATCGAGAATTAAACACAAAATTTGTTCTCTGTGCTACGTTTCACTGACGGGCTCCGGTCCAACATACCTATCTAACCTCACCCATGTGTACAGACCAGCAAGATACTTACGCTCCTCTTCTGACACTCGTATTCTCATTATTCCCACTACGAAAATGAAATCATATGGACAACGCTCTTTTGCATACCAGGGCCCAGCAAAGTTGAACGAATTGCCCACGGAACTTAGACACAAAGACACAGTGATCCCATTAAAGAGCGCTCTTAAAACTCACCTATTTCATCTGCAAGAACAGACTTAAAGACCTAATTATGTATCCTTACTTTAAATATTTACAGCATGTTTTCTGTTTTCTAAATTTCGTGGCGTTTGTTTTTATTTTTGTAATCATATCATTATATATGGGTTTTTTTTTTTAAAGTGTTGTTAAATGTTGTAAAGCGCTTAGAGATTCTAAAGATTAGGCGCTATACAAAGTCCTCATTATCATTATTATGTGCACCTTTATAAAAACTGCTAAGCTCAACCTGGTCATTTCACTGCCTGGACTTCAGAGGTAAATTGTAAAAAAAGAGCAGATAACTTTTTTTTTTGTACATTTTCATCCATTGCACTTTTAGAAGTTTGTATTGTCTAGTCCGACAAAATTCATTTTCCCAATTTTAATAGGTGATAAAGATAGTATACTTTATACTCATTCAGGGTGATTTTTGTTAGCACAAGGGAGAAGTCATGTTAGCTAGCAGTGTGCTTAGATCATGTTCAATTTCCGTAAGTACAATATCCAAAAGAAATGTCAGCCACATTACATCAAAGTAGCATAGAGGTATGCCAACATTCTCTCCATTGTACATGTTTCAACTGCAAACAACTTCAACTTACATACGTCACTCTCTCAAAAGTACGTAATAATTGTTGAGCGCCCCCTTAAAGAGCACATATGTATTAGTATTGTATGATTCAATTTTGATTGAATGGCTGAAAAAATTAAGTCACAAGTATTAAAGCAGTCCTTTTGAATAATTCTCCCAATATTTATTAGTGTCAGAGTCTCACACAAGCCCAGCCCCCCACCATGAAAAGTGTGCTTTTTTTAAAAATGCACATTACATTTTGTCAACCTAGCAACCAATGTTATGCTGAAAGACAGGAACATGAAACTTGTCAGAATTATTCCTGAGATGTCACCAATAAACTTTACAGTTTGAAAAGGGATGGAACAGATGAGGTTCATGAAGGTCAAAGGTCAAAGTTCAAAATATTTGAACTTAGTGTTTAATATGGAAGAAAGCGAATGTGCTTGGTCATCATTTATTTTTTTAATTTCATAGCAAATAAATGAAAAGAAACATTTTTTTACTATATATTTCTTTTACTTAATATAACAGTTTTAAATTCAAGTTGACTTCATTCCTGTATTCTAAAGACTTCTAATTTCCCCATAATTAAGGTCACTACTCACACAACTATGCCTCATGGCAAATTATTTAAGCAAGAGCAAAATAAGCATAATTAGCTTATTTTCATGCATAAAATCAATGTTAAGGTACCATTTTATTCAGAACATCATACATAATAATATGAAAATAAGAAAAATAATTGCATAAATGTTCATATTTGTATTAAGGTTGCGCTCTACAGTTTCGTATTTGCATAGGGTTAGAATTTTAAAGAAAAAGAATTTCCCCGGGTTTTCTCACTGGTTATACTGGCTATTTAAAAAAGACCTTGTATATCTTAGGTGTAGTTCAAAGAACCTTAAATTCTCTTTATTTTGGTGTCTGATTGATGGCTGTAATATGGGTTATAGAGTATACTGCTTGGCCTTACTCAAAATGTGCACCTTTCAAAACACTGTTAGCTCCACTTGGTCATTTTCACATCCTGGACTTCAGAGGTAAATTGTAAAAAATAAAACAGCAGATAACGTTTATTTTGTACATTTGATATATTTGGTATTGTCTAGTCCGGCAAAATTCATTTTCCCAATTTTAATGGGTTCTAAAGATAGTGTACTTTAGACTCGTTCAAGGTGATTTTTTGCACAAGGGAGCAGTCAGTTTAGATAGCAGTGTGCTTAGATCATGTACAATTTCCATAGGTACAATATCCAAAGAAATGTCAGCCACATTACATCAAAGTAGCATAGAAGTATGCCAACATTCTCTCCATTGTACATGTTTCAAATGCAAACAACTTCAACGTACATACGTCACTCTCTCAAAAGTACATAATAACTGTTGAGCGCCCCCAAAACAAATAAGTATAAAATTTTCTCCAGTTTTCAGTTACAAACTAGATACCATTAGTAACCTCTAGTTGTTTTGCAATTCTTCTAGAAGCAATACCCCCATTTTTCTCCAAATGAAAATAGAAGTACATGTAAAACAGGGACCAAGATGCTGATCGGAATCATTTACCATAAAGGAAAGATACTCTGGGATCATTTACCACAAAGAAAAAGATACGCTTCAATGAGAAAATGTCCTCTATACAGCACTTTGCTTGACTGCTCACATAACCTCTGTGTGTGTGTGTGTGTGTGTGTGTGTGTGTGTGTGTGTGTGTGTAATTTGGATTTTTAACGTAGCTTCAACAATTTTTCAGTCATATCGCTACGATGTCTGCAGTGTGGCAGTTTATAGCGTTGTCTAGCATTGGGACATTATGCCGCAGAAATGTAGCATCATGTCCCACCTAGTCACATAATCCTGACACCAGGCCGACCAGTCTTTACACTAAGCTCTTAATGCTGAGCGCCTAGCAAGGCAGCTTTTATGTACCATTTTTATAAGTCTTTGGTATGACTCGGCTGGGGTTCGAACCTGCGACCTCAAGCGGACGCACTAACCACTAGGCCACAGGATCGATCCCTCACATAACCTAACACAAATATAAGCTATCTATAACTGTTGCAGGTGATCATCCGTAGACTGCTAAAAAGTATAACATGTTGTTCCATATGACAGCAAAGCAAAATGTGGCCATATTATAACTATTTGTTTTCGGTAGGTTTATAATGCTATCAATAAACAATATACAGAAAAACAAGAAGTAATTTATTTATCAGAAGGAAAAGTTAAACGATAGATTAGCGAGTCAGATAAAGAGACCCCCCCCCCCCCATTCTACACGAGGGGAAGTAATTGAACTGAGACCTCTGGTATGTACTTCGATCACTCTACCAATGAGCGGAATTAATCAAGCAATTAACCATAGTGAATTATTTTATAACCCTGCTGACCTATTTTATAACCATCACTTTTATAAGTAGGAAAATAGCATTTAAACAAGATGCTAAAAAAGTATTTCTCACATAACGTTTAGTCAATTACTTGTATAGCTTAAAACTAAAATGACAGTGTTTTGTTAGAAAATACTTCTGACCAAAATTTACCGATATGCACCCTTGCGCCCCAGTGTGAATCATAAAATTTGGCAATACTCCAAGAAAATTAAAGATTTAATTCAAATATGTTACGTTTAATTCTTTATATGAGTTGAAAACAAATCAGAAATATTGTTTTTGGTGCCAGTTTAAAGAAACATGCAGTTGAGTTGTACAAATATCTAATCACAAGGTTAAATGACCATGCTAGGATGAGAATAAAATAAGTTAAAACAAAAATATAAAAAATTGGGATTAGCGAGTTTAAACGAAAGTTTGAAAATAAAAATACAAAATAATTTTTATAAAATGGGATGCTGCCGCGAGTTTCGAACTCACGACAGTTTGTTTGGCAGCCGGTTCACAGAGAAAGAAAGAGATGTGACTGTTTATGAATAATTTGTCCTGGACTTGACAAATCGGACACTTCATGGACACAATCTCATAAAATTCGACATTTCCCTTTGATTGTTTAGGTTCTCATTTATTAGCTTGGCAATCAACCGGAATGGAAGCTGCTTTATCAGACGTCTTTCCGGAACCCCTGATTTGCCCTTAGATGTGTCTTTTTTTCCGCGTATCAGTCGGCAACGTTTCTGGATACAATTGTTGTCGATTGGGTCTGTAATCACAATTCCAACACATTGTTTAATTATTTGTACAATCAGCAATTACAACTGGCACTGATTGGATGTAATATGACGAGGTTGCGACTTGTGTTGTTTTTAAAATAATTAAAAGTAATAATTCTTATACAATTTTAACAATTGCGAAAGAGTCGTGTGAAAGAAAATGATAAAGTCAACGAAAAGTTTGCGAGTCATTGGGAGATCTTTAACGTTTTCAACCTGCCTTATATCTACTGCAGACTTTCTGTTGTGGAAACAGTGGAGATCTCAATAATTCTGTCACAAAATGTGTCCACCGTCTTCAACCTGAGTAAATTTGATGAGTTGCTAAAAATTCATTCAACTATAATTTGATGGACATAGTATGTTTCGTAGGCCTTTTTGTGCAATGACCAATACATTGGGATATCTATTCAATTAAGAGTAATGGAAGAAAATGTGACCAGCTTGTACATTTTTGTCATTTCAATGATTAATTAGTGATGTAATAAAATATTGTTCAAAGAGTTACATATTCCAACATTTCCTAAGGGGTCACCCTTAAAACTATAAACAGAATGTTCGTCAAATAGAGAAGCAGCATCTTTTTAGAGGGGGGCTTGGGTTTCATATAATTTGGCAAGTATATAATGTGTTAATGACACTCCAATATCCATTTAAGGTTTCGAATGCCGGTCGCATGATAATACCTGGTGTCTGAAATCCCGAATGGAAACATTATTGTTAAATTCAATATATCAATGCATTCTATCTATCTATCTATCTATCTATCTATCTATCTATCTATTTATCTACGTTGTAGAATAACAGTTTGATTTTTTGGTTGTTCTCCTGATGAAGCACGTACAATCATATGCGCACAAATCATTGATAAAACTAGTTCATTTAGCTTTAACGTGATAATTATTGTTTTAATTGATATGTGTATAATCTACACAGGTATTAGTTGCAGATATTAGTTTTTCAGATTAGAGAATAAGTATAAGTAGAAACCGTCTATTTATCCAATGGTTGGTATAATCCGCTCAGTAAAAAACTCTAGTACAAGTCACATGGGTCATGTATTCACATTTACTCGTTTAAAGTTAAATATAACTTGTTCTTTTAATATTTAACACTACCTTTCTTTAACCAAAGTCTATTCATTCCTGATTATTGAATGCTCTGCACCTTAACTGTCACCAATAAACTTCACACGAAAATTATCTGTCGCTATGGACTTTTACATTGGTGGCAATGTACTAAAACTTGGGTCAAAATAAGAGAGCGTGGAGTGGAATGGTTGCAATCCAGGGAAGTAGAGAATTTATTTATCAATATGCGTAGCTTTCATTGTGAATTCACTGCGCGCGGTATTCAATCTGGATTGTACTCGATCACACCTTTAGGTTCATTTCGTCCAAAAACGTCTACGTACTTTATCATTGACTTTGCCGTATACACCTATTGGGGCGTCTAAATAATGACCATCTAAAGGAATATGGATGTATACGAATCCAAATGAAGCGAATACTTACCACTTAAAGGTATGTACAATCAAATTCTAAAATCGACACCCATTAATGGAGTAGTCGGTGTTGAATGCCTACATGACCCGTGTGACTTGTACTACAGAGAGTGCCTAGTCTATGGACTTAACCACTTCATGTCTATGGGCGTGCGGGACAACGTTTGGTTTGCGCATTTGCCACTCAGCCATATTGTAGTCAAGATGTGATCTTTCATTGTGATGAAAACTAGTCCTGTTTTATGTCTATATTGCAGGTACGTTGTTCTTATATATTTCCTGTTTTCAAATAATGTTTAATTCATTACTTTTATTGTAAACGGGATCAAAAGATATTAAATGAGTATTTGGTATTTGTAATATTTCTTGACATCGATTTATATCGATCGCCAAATGAATATCGTTCTCATACTGAACATTTGTCAACGAGAATGTACATGTATTTAAAAAACAGTGTATCTACCTGTAATTTCATTGCTTTCAATGTAGCCCCTTAGTTCACGTTCAATTTATTTTCCGTTCAATTATTAATTAAATTTTTCCTGCCTAAAATATGTTCCATGCATTTGCCATTCAACCATGTTGTAGTGAATATGTCATCTTTTGTTGAGATGATAAGTTCTTTTGTTTTCAGTCTATTTTTTGTAGATCAAATAATGCAATAAAAAGTGCTGAAAAGTAGTTTTGTATTCAGTTTATATTACAGATCAAGACGTGCAATAAAAGTGATGAAAAATAGTTTCGTTTTCAGTCTATATTGCAGATCAATTCGTGCAATAAAAAATCTCAGTCAAATATAGTGCCTTGTCTGAAACCCTGCGACACATATATCCTATTTAACTGTAGGAGATGATTTTGATTTTCTCTTGCCTTTCACAAGCCGCCTGAAGAACCCGTTTGTCTGTATCCTGCACAGCTGTAAGTGTTGAATATTTGTTAATATCTGATGCATTTCCAAATAAACTCCACTTTTTGTGTATGTAAGGAAGCATGTTCCTTCAGTTCACTGTTTACAATGAACTCAGTGAAGTGGAGTTAAAAGTTTTAATTTATCTCTGTTTCATCAGACACTGTCGCGACTGAGTAGGATAATGAACCTTTGTCTCTATTTCTGTTTCAGTTAGGAATCTTATAAAACGAACGCCTGTTTGTGTTGTTCACGCATTTGAATAATACATCGATAGACTATTTATAGAGGCGAAATAACATCTTTTTGTCATTTCTTTATTTTCTTACTCTCTCGTATTCCAGACGTTAACATCCGGTTATATTCTATTGCGCACATTTATCTGTTGTTTTCAGTAGGAGACCATGCAATCGTTCGTTTACTTTTGATAAAAAGTGAGTTGATCGTTGAGCAAACCTTTTTAGCATTACAGGAAAGACTGGATCATGTTAAACCCCAAAAAGGAAAAAGAAAAATACGCTTATTCTATTTAGAACCTATTTTGTCTACATATCGTAATGCAAAAAAAAGTTCCAACATTAAATATCAATCTAAGTTTTAAGATAGTCTTCAGAAAAAAAATTACTTTGGAAGATTTCACATTTCTTATGCTTGTCAGACAAAATGTGCTGTGATCAAGCAAATTGAAATAATGATTGACCGGTTTATCAGCGGCTATCATGATTGGCAGTATGGATTTATATAAATTCCGTTAGTTATGTTTGTCTTGTGCTCCTTTTTTACGATTTTCTAAATCAATTATCATGCCATCAGATGGCCTCAGAAGCATTTTGTGAATAAGGAATATTTAATATCGACCCAATTAAGGCAGTGTTCTTCTGCATTCATTTCTTGATCAGAGATAAATGTGCCCGTGCTTTTATGAT
>JAECUM010062562.1:0-17865 GCA_016617855.1 Megalonaias nervosa | reverse complement strand
CGTCATATGTTATAGTTTGTTTTGTGGTTGATCCATATTGTTTGTGAGTAAATCCAATCAGCGACGCTATGTTTTTTGCTGCTGAAAAATCTATTATCAAATTATTTTTTAATGTTATTCTGGCGAGTAAAATATTATAATTTGGTGTTAGCTCAAAATTGTCAGCGACTCCTCCTACAAATGTTATAAATTCGCGTATTGTTTTATTTAAATCAGTTACGTTGTCGGTTCCTTGCGGAATTTTAATTAACTACTTAATGCCAGAATAAAACATAAATTCATCATTGACACCAGCTTTTACGTTAGCCATGGAATGCCAACACGTACATGAAATTAGTCCAATTTCGTACTGTTTTTCAGTATCAAGTTGTATTAGCGGAATATAATTTACTGAAAAATGTGCGCTATCTTTCACGTTAGCTGTCGCGTTAGCTATCGCGGCTGTACTAGAGTCTAGTAATAATGTTGTTGACATTGTTATTTATTATATTTTTACAAAACTGGAAAAATTATAAAATTAATATTTATAAAATTAAGTCGCCGTGTAAAGTTTCGTACTCGTCAGATGTTAATAAATTTTCCGATCTTAAATGACCAAGTATATCAATAATTTCATTGTCAATTTCAGCACCAACATCTCCAGCTTCTTTTGATGATATCAGCAGCATTAATCTGCCTATCATTTCGGCAGTTGATGTATATATTTTTAACCCAGTTCCAGTTACTAGCGGTTTTTCAATTTCAATTACACTTTTTTGCAATGGCGAACTTTCAGCCTTTTCAAGTGATCTTTTTAGAGCTTCTTCTTCTGTTATTCTCTTACCTTCAGTTAACACTTTTTTTCATAATCTAGTTTTTCCTCATCATAAAACTTTGCTTCAGTATCTATAGTACTAAGGTAAGGTTCACATTTATATTTTTTGTTTAATTTTGCTATATTAGTAATAACTTGCTCATAAAGTCCAGCAATAATTGCATGTCGATATAATCTAATATTTTGCTTGTAGTTTTCATTTTTTACTGTTATATTTCTGATATTATCTTTACCTTGACCTTTATTTTCTATTTCTCTCAGTTTCTCTAATTTTTCATCAGCCTTAAATTTATCTTTTTCAATATGATGTAATCTAATATTTTTATATCCATACTCTTTATTAAAATCATCATATTCATAATTGTTTTTATTCTATCAAATATATTTCTTCTATCAAGTTCAAATTCTTCTTCTCTTTCTTTTCTAAGAGCTTCTTTTTCAACTTTTTTTTCTATATCTTCTAACTTTCTTCTAATCGGCCCAGTTGCTAAATTTGCTAATCTTCTTTCAAGTTCAAGTGGATGATTTATAAGCCGATCTATTTCAGCTTGTCTAGCAACGGGATTAAGAATATGTGCTGAAAGTTCTTCAGCTAATCTTTTTCTTTCCTCGTCAGATCTACCAATAATTTTTGCGGCAGCTGCTTCTTCTTGTTCTTTAAAAATATCAACAAACCTTTTTCCTGTAGTCGCTTAAGTTCTTCTTCTGACAGCCGCTTAGTTTCAGGTTGTTTTTCAAGTAGTGCTTCAGTAACTGGTTTGAAAACTGTCGCTGCTGCTTCTGTGGCAACTATCTGTCCACGTCGTGCTTGTTGTACTCGCTGCTTAAATGCTGCTTGAGATTGAGCAAGTTTTTTTAGATCTTCTATATGTTTTCTGTATTTTGCTCGTTTGTCCATAATTATTATATAAACTTACTGCAGATAATTTTCAATACAACAACGAAACATTTTAGTTGGATTATGTGTTAGTTTATCAAATAAGAAAAAGTTATATTTATCCGCTGTCGCTTTATGATATAATTCAATAAATTTATCTTTTGTTACGTCACCACATTGCTCGTTTGCAATATTTCTAACGTCAACATTGCCCAGTCCGGGAAAGAATATAAAGCAACCAGTATTTCGTCTGATAAATCTGTCAACATTATAAAAACCTTGGGCTAAATAAACAGAATTACATTTCTTATTACGTGATAGTGAAAAATATGATATTATTTTGTTCATCTCTACATTATTTAACGGAATATCGTCAAAAACTACTATCTTATGCTCGGACGAATCAAGTTGATTAACTGGAACAAGATCTTCTGGTTGTTTGATAATAAAAAAATCTTCACCAGCATCAAGATCATCGCGAAGTTTGTTATTATATTCGCTTAGTAGCTCGTACTTATCTTGTTGTGGATTAATTGTATAAATATAAACTCGATCGTAATTAAAATTATCGCTCAGCAGTAAATTCATAAGCAAATTTGTTTTTCCTGATCCAGTTCGCCCAACAGTAAGATAATGGCAATCTGGAAGTTCGTTGTTATGTTTATGTTTCACTAACCGCTCTGTATCAAAATTTAATATCGGTGACGACGTTGTCGTTAACTTTGCCATTATTGTTATACATTTTATGTTATATTAAATAAATAATGAGCTATTATACAAAATTTGGAACAACATTAGGAGATTCATCAGCTGTAAGTACAATAACAAACGGCAATATTGATTTATCT
This sequence comes from Megalonaias nervosa, assembly GCA_016617855.1. Lineage (NCBI taxonomy): Eukaryota > Metazoa > Mollusca > Bivalvia > Unionida > Unionidae > Megalonaias > Megalonaias nervosa. The sequence goes on along the minus strand of JAECUM010062562.1, from coordinate 15,326 downwards.
GGTTACCTAAAAAAATCTGGTGATACAATGACAGGAAACCTGTCCATATCAAATCAGCGAGTACTAGATTTAGAAACAGATTACCCGCCAATAAATGTTGCTGATACACAAGCGGTTAGTTATAAACAACTAAAATCCGTCGACGGCAATAAACTAGATAAATCTGGCGGAACTTTCAGCGGCAACTTAGATATGTCAGGGAAAAAAATTATAAATTTAGAGACTGGATATCCACCAGCAAACTTAATCAAACTCAAGCGGTGAGTTATACACAACTAAAATCTGTTGACGATAATAAGTTGTCACTGACGGGCGGAACTTTAAGCGGTAACTTAGATATGTCAGGAAAAAAATAATAAATTTAGAGACCAGGTATCCACCGGCAAACTTAAATCATACACAGGCGGTAAGTTATTCACAGTTGAGGTATGTGGATGATAACAAACTTGATAAAATCGGCGGAACGGTTATAGGCAATATTAACATGTCAGGAAAAAAATTATTGGGTTAGAAATTGTACATCCGCCAGAAAACTTAAATCAAACACAAGCTGTAAGTTATGCACAACTAAAATCTGTTGACGATAATAAGCTTAACAAAACCGGCGACACAATGACAGGTACCCTTACAATGAGCGTTAACTCAAAAATAACTGGATTACCAACAACCTCACCACAAGCCGATGCTGATGCTATTAGTTATGCTCAGTTAAAGGAAGAACTTACCCCATATTTTAAGAAGTCTGGTGGACCAATGTCAGGTAATATAAACATGAGAGACAAAAAAATAACTACGACATATGTTCCAGTTAACCTTAATGATCTGACAAATAAAGCTTATGTTGATAGTCTGTCTAGTTGTATAAAACGAACTAAAAATAATGTTGGGTATATTCCAATACTTTATAAAGCAACTGACAACCGAGCCGGGTTTGAGGTAAGCGCATCAGTATATTATCCCGAAAATTATCCTTATTACGCTTTCTCTGACAGACATGAGTGGACGAGCAACGGAGAAGTTGAACATTTTTGGATTAAAATTAAATGTCCTACCGAAGTTGCTATTTGGCAATTTCATTTGCGCGGCAGATTAAACTCTAGTGTTGGGAGAATTTATAATTGGCAATTGGAAGGATCAAACAATGATATCGACTGGACAACATTATATAGTGCAGTAATTACGTATATTTCAACAGCACAATATTTTACAGTCCCGACAGAAAATATTGTTAACAAGTACTTATATTTTCGAGTGTATGTTTTTGCTGCTGAACATCCATTTCCGGGACTAACAGCATTTCAAATATATACACTCGATGATCAAATTTAATCTAATGCTATAAAATAATGACAACACAATGGTTTACAGACCTTGCGACAGAATTTGATGATAATATTTTTAACCCCGCCAAAAAGGTTGGAGATGATTCACTAGCGGCACGTACGATAAATACCAGAAAAAATTATTCAATTCCAATGATAAATTCTCCATTGTCATAGGAAGAAAAAAATTTTGTTCGTGTTATGTATATGGGGGGACCACAAGTAAAAGAAGCAATAGAAAATTTTGAAGTGATAAGTAGATACTGTTATCCTGATAATTGTCTAGAACAACTTAAATAAGTTGAAATTATATTTAAAAAAATATTGCTCGAGATTGATCCTGGAAATTTGGATTTGATAATAAAGTCTGACTTAATAAAAGCACGAGCTTACGGGGAAAGAGAAGATATAAAAAAATTTGTAGAAGATAGTCATAATGGTGTCAGTAGATTATTGGAATCCAAAATAATAAGAATAAAAAGAAACAAAAAGTTATACAATAGTTTCTTAAAACGAAACATTTTTAGGTATCTCGGTATGTACTACCACGACAAAGAAACCCTAATTAAAATCGTTACTACGACACCAGAGACTGAGTTAATTATTAAAGTATACTCAAATGCAATTTTGCCAATGATACGTACAAGACCAGAATTTGATCCGATTATTATTGGCAGATCTATAAAGATAATCAAAAATTTTGACGACGAAATTAGTGATTTTAATGATATTGAGCGAGAAAAGTTTTTTGATAAAGTGAGCCAAACAGATTTAGTAGCAAAGCCTGATTCTTAATTTGATATAGATGAAGAAGATGATATTTCATTTCCATCAATCCAGCGCTCTAAACAATTATTATTACGAAATTATTACAATGAAGTCGAGAAAATACTTACAATACCGTATGAAAAATTAATGTTAAAAGTAGCTTCTGCTATTGGTTTGATAACAATTGAACTAAAATCGCTCAAAAAAGTAATACTAGCAAATGTTGTGGGCGCATATGCAATTATCAGACAACATCTTGTTCTTAAAAATTTCACGTTAGATCAAATAAGCTTGGTATTAGGGTATATTGATCAAACAGAAAGCGATTACAGTAATTTAGTGAATGAAACAGATTTATATGAACGTAAAGTAGGAACTACTTTTGACTCATACGCCTGGTTAAAGAAAAGTGAGGTACTAACAGATGAACGATATAAGGATACTTCGTCAGACGTTTATGACAAATACAGAATTTCTATAGCTGATCCTAGAAATGATATTTTCCGCGAGTTTCTTGATTCAGTTGCTGGTGCCAGAACTTTTGTCTTTGTATAAAATATTGTATAATGAAAAAGCATATCATCGATTTCAACCACATTTCAGACGAAATTCCAAAACAAGATGTTGACGCACTAGTACAATATTATAAATTTTATCACAAAAACCTTTGGTGTGTAAAGGAATGTTATAAATACTACCGTAGAATACTTCGAGTAATATCATATGTGCCATTGTTAATGACTAGCTCTGGTATAATCTCAAGTGGAGCATTATTAAATCCGTTTTTGTTAATAATATCTGGTGTCGGTGTCTCTCTTTCAACACTTGTCAAAAAAATTGAACCTAAACTTGAAACAAAACAAAAATTCTTGTAAAACAGCAAGTATCACTTACAAAAAATTACTTGATCAGATACGATCTTACTTGCGAGGTGTAAAATATGATATGGACGATTTAATACGCGAGTTTCGTATTATTGACAGTATGCTAACAGATATCCTACCAATGAGAGTCAGCAGGTATGAAAAAGATTATCATAAAATATGGTTACAACAGTAGATGTTTATTTTTGACTTATATCATTATGAAATAAAATATCAACCATATTGTCAATAAATGTCATCAAATCATCTGACCAACCTCTTATTCGTTCGTCATTTTCAGTTGCGAATAACCATACTGACCCATATTTTCGTGATATATGATATCCAAACTTTTTAATACAGTCGCTTATTATTTTAGGTTTTATACCAGTATAGCATGAGGCTGATTTTATTGAATCAAATCTCTTACAAAATTTGTTTGTTAGATCAAATCCAACATGTCTTATTGGATTATAATGATACATATTATATAATATTTCATTGTTCAATATGAAATTTCCATCATAAAGGTTTCTTCTTTCTCCGACAAATTTGGGTCTCTGATCTAGAATCCGCATTTAGTTTAGGATCAGCCTATTACTATACTGAAAAAAATATTTTTATCACTAAAAAAGTTAATACAGCAGGCCCTTGGAGTTCTGGTTCAGAATCCGCATTTGGTTTAGGATCAGCCTATACTTCTACTACTTCTGTAAAATTCGTAATTTAATACAGCCATCGTTGTACGTTCTATTTCCGATAGATATACGTGTTATTTTGTCTACGAATGGTGTCATGTCAGTTGAAGTAGCAGCAGCTGCTGGTGTAGGTATTCCAATAACGTTGCACACGATTGTTAACAAAGTTCTTACGTTAGCTACGTTTCCATATGATGCTGGTGCAGGAATTCCAAAAACTGCAGCTTTATCAATAAGAAAAGTTTTAACTAAAACTAAATTAGCAGCGTCATCAACATCAGCAGCAACTTCATTAAAATTATTTGGGCTAAATTCAGATGAAACATTTCCATCTCCAGTATCCTTAAATCACAGCATATTTATTGCAACAAATCTCGAGTAATCTTCACTAAAATACACAAGATTAAGAATACTACTTGCTACTGGCAAGTGCATAACAATATCTACGGTTTTATTAGCTAGTTGACATCTTGTGCTTTAAATAAGCTCCAACCGTTGTTTACAAGCGTTATTTGTGTATCAACAACTATATCAATCGAACAGTGTACGAAAGTCGTGTTTACGTTTGTTATTTCCACTGGTAACTCGCCCTTGTATGAAATTGAAGCGCTTTGCAATCTAGAACCGCATTGTTATTGAGCAAGATCGAGCAAAGATCCAATTGGCCGTACTAAATCAATAAGAAAATTGTTTTTCAACGTAATTGTGGCACGTAACGTGTTATAGTTTGGAGTGAGCTCAAAAGTATCCGATGAGATACCGCTGTTGTCAGCGGTTATATTTTACTGTTTTGTTTAGATCTGTAACTTTGTAAGCGCCTTGTGGTATCTTAACAGAAATCCAAGCTGAGCCAGCCAACTGGCGCGTTTGAAATGAGAAATCGTTATTCAGGTTAGTCTTTACGTTGGACATAGCATGCCAAGCAGTAGCTGAAACTAAACCAGTTTCATATTGCGTCCCTGGGCCAAGTTCGATTAGTGGAATATAAATAACAGAGAAGTTTGCACTGTTCGCCGTAGTTTGAGATGAATCATGTAGTAATGTGGCTGATAACAGTCTTGAAGATTATGACGTGTATCATAGTTCTAAAAGTGTTGCGTTAAAGAACTATATAAAGAAGTTGGAAAGTTACTAACAGAACCAAAAAACAAAAATATTAAAATGTTAATTGCTGTTAACACCCGTCAATGACATAAATATAGAAGAAGCAGATATTCACGGTCTGTAGAGTTTTGCAATATTATATGCAATTCTGAGGCAATATCTAGTACTTAAAATTTTAAATTGGGACAGTTTTGTTATGTCGTTAGTTATATCGATGAAACAGAAGATATTTATCGTGATAGAGTCAACGATATTACTGAAATACCAACAAATTTTGATCCTCCATTTTCATCCTCAGATCGAAAAGTTTTAAGAGATAGCAAATATAATGATATTTCATCTGAAGTGTATGATAAGTTAAGATATTTTCTTGCTGACCCTGTTAATAGTAAATTTAGTGCTCTGGTTGATAAGGCTGCAGCTGGAAATACCTTTACTTCGTCAATTTGAAATAATTACTAAAACAGTTTCATAATGACAAGAAAAGAAAAGAAATAATCGACTTCAGTCATATTTCATCTAGTCTCTCAGACAACGACAGGGATGAGCTGATCAAACACTACAAATACTATCATAAAAAACTTTACTGCGTCAGACGCGCCATAAAATACTACAGCAAAATAATAGACGCGCTGAACTAAATTCCTATGTTACTTACAACATCGGGAATAGATTCAGCAGGAGGAACAGAACATCCATTACTCCTGGTTGTGTAAGGAGCAGGTATTGTATTATTAGCGGTAAACAAAAAGATCAAGCTAAAATACGAGAACAAACATACTTCAAACCTACAACACAGTTCTTAATCAACTTCGAGCTTATCTCAGAGGTGAAAAGCAAAAGCTTATTATGTTAGATCTGATACAGGAACTTCGAGTCAAAGACAATTTGATTGTTGATATGATGCCTAATAGAGTTGTGAGATGTGATAAACAATACTCAGTAAATTTTGTGTGCAATATGCAATATGGAAGAAATGACAGTAAAGGGTACTACGTTAAAAATGAAAAGAATCATTTTCCGCAGAAAACACATGACAATTATGCTTGACAATGAGAAATAAAGCACATATTACAAAAGCAGAAACAAGACAAACTTGTCTCTGGTTCGCACAGAAAATTCAGAGAATTTTAGTAAGATTGCTTTGATCACCTTCTGATGTTATTGATAATCTTTACAATCCGATATGGCAGGAGAAATATACTTAGATCACAGTCAATAACAAGGTAAGAAAATGTTTACGTCGATAAATCAGTAGTCTCACATGGAAATTTTATCAAGATGTTAGAACCTGGCTCTCTTATCAGCAGTAAGATTAATTAATATTTATTTTGTAATGACGATGAGTGTTCCATTATAGCAAAACTGAGACTTTAAAATCATCTCGACAAGTGGCTGTGTAAAATTGTGTGTGAAAAAATATAATAAAAATCGCAGTAGTCGTATATAAGGGGTGCTTTTGAGCCAATCCTATTTTATTTGACGACGATGATGATTTCCTTGATAGGTTCTCGATTTAGGTAATCGAATTTGTTGCCTTAACAGAATTGGTTCACTAGCTCGGGGTCTATGGGTAGGTTTGTCTGGTCCTCCTAATACAAAATATGGGTTTGGCTAAGAAACCTCTTATATATGCACTACTATTGCACCTTGGTGGTAAATCTTCGCGGTAAATCAGAGAAAATTTCAAAAATAAAACTCTAATAATAGCAGAACACGGACAAAATAGATTCCTGCAATGACCTAGAACCGGGTTAGCACGTGCTGCTGCCTATCAGCATCAAGGGAAGTAATTAGCATCGATCCCTAGTTGGCTATCTGATTTGAATTACCCTCTGAGGTCACCACAGAGAAACACGTTAGAAATATAGGCAATTTAAAACATAAAGCCTAATAATAGTAGAGTGGATCCATTCACCTGCTATGAGGTAGGACGTTTTCTTGACTTTTCCTATTATCTTGTCATACTGTTGTTTTTCAAGTAGGGAAATAATTATGAAACTTATCTTTGAAACAAAACTTGCAGCTTTTTGCGTGAAGATTTATTCTAGCCTGATATATTTTATGTTTTTAGGTAAATAATAACCCCGTAAAAGAAAACTCTTTTATAATCGTTAGCAATGCAAAGCAGAATACTTACTGAGATCAACTTTTAAAACATTAAAATGTTTTAATTACCTCTAGTTGTTTCGTGACTACGCTTAGTTTCTATTACACATTAATTTCCATGCGCCGGTACGTGAAAGGCTGAGCATTAACTGTGTTCGAGAAGCTAACAATGTGTTTGTAGTGCTCTACTTTTTTCATGAAAATATCATCATGTTTAAATCATACGTCTGTCTTAATTTGACTTACTCAATGTGAATGAAAATAGAAACTCAGAAACGAAACCATCAACTTATCAATCTGCAATGGCGATTGTGAATAGCCACAAAAGGCACTGAACTATATTTTGTGGTGGACACACTCGGCAGAGGTGTGCACAAGCATCATTTAATTTACTACTTTTCGTGTCCATTTAATGTGAATTCACTTTTAGTTTTCTTGATTTGATTATCATGACAAATTAAAGTAACTACCCTGCTAGTAATGCTACACCAGGTATACTTATCTGTTTGGGTGGTGATATTTTAAGGTGCAGAGGTGATACAAAGGTTATATTATACCCTATCTAGTGAATGATAAGTAAACTATTGTTGCCCACCTATAAATATGGAAAGCAAATCAAGACCTACACACTTGGGCATTTTCACTATCAAGTATACAGAACAGTATAAAGGTCGAAATATATATATCCATATTGTGTCTTTTTTGGAGAGTGCCTGTCGTTTGAATAGGATCTATAAATGTGTTTATGATCATTAATAATTATATTAATAATAAACCCGTTTTCGAATTTGCGGTTGTTTCCCCATTGGATGGGTCGGTCAGGCGGGTTGTTAGAAGAATAAAATGATTCCCCGCTGGATGGGTGGGTCAGGTGGGATCCTTTCCCGACGTGGGATATTCTACAATATTACTTGGAGAGTAGGAAAAATTATTTTCTAGAGCCGTATGCGTGAATATATGCAGGCAGAGCTGGACAACTAAATTCATTCCCATTTCTTATTTATAGGTTGCTTCATTTGTATGGGAAAATATGAACGAGTTATTTTTTTTCTCCGAATAATACTGCATGGTGAAGTGAAGTATTATTCCGAGAAAACTAGTTCATATTTTCTCATACAAATGCAGTAATCTATTTATTATATACCCATTTTGTTATTGTACCTAAGTGTCACTTTGTGTGAGAAAATTTGCTAACAATTCCTGCCTCGTGTTTACAAATGTCTTCTGATAGGATTAGTAATTCAAAGTACTTTGGGTAATGTCAATACGTGTTATATAATATTACAACTTTAGACCGATTCTGAAACAAAGAAACTAGCTGTCCCTCCCTTAGCCATTGCGTTACGGTCAAATTCGCAGTTACTTCAAAGAGGACCTTGCTGCGGGCTGAGAAAAGCTGTTTTGCAAGCTACCATTGATGTCACCGGTCGACTTAGGCTTCGAGACCGGACACCCGACATTATAACATCAGTACTACTACTACCCCAGACAGTTTTCAAAGAGACCACTGGTATCCAATCAGAACTAAGATAGCCAAATTTTGGGCGGGTGTCTCACGCAGCCAGACATTATTCTGTTACATTCATTTGCAAAGAATCAGTGCATGTTTGGACGTGGAAAGAGTAGGTCATAGAGAAGCTGGGAGACACTAAACTGCACTCCGAGATCAAGTTAGGCATTCGTAAAAAGAGCGGGAAAGGAGTCATAGAAACTTCGGACGAGAATTGGAAAAAAGGTTTCTGAGGTAATATATCTTTGCCCGAATCTGTCTCACTTTCCTAACTAGGTTGTCCTAATATTTGATCGTTATTACGTGCATTTAATTTAGTAGAACTTTAATCTTCTATGTATAGCTGAATTATAAACATGTCGTAATGTAACGTATAGCAAATTAGTAATGTTCAAGATTAATGTATGTAGTTGTTAGGATAATGTTGAAGTGGATGGTGTAACCTGCTACGATGATGCATAGTGGTGCATAACTGAAATTGATAGTGTTGGACCTTGTACTTGTTTGTATTTGAATGTGTAGTTGTGGATTATGCATAGTTGGGTATTGTTGGCCTTGTGCACGTATAATTTGGCATTTTATATTTGTTTGTGCCTTTAATAATTTGTAAGGTAGGAAATGCGTTAGGAATATTGTTGATATTGATAGATTACTATATTGCGAATTAAGGATATGCGTTTATGTATCAGAAGTCGTGATATTATAGTTGTTGTTATAGCCTTTATTATAGAACTAGCGTGTATGGAATATTTAGATGCGAGTGTACGAGTTGACCCAATGATTTAATTGCCATTATGCTGATGAAAGGTCTGAGAGTTAATTCTCCTGTGTTTGAACAACGAGGCAAAATTGTATATCCTTTCTAATCCACAGGAAGCTTTCCGGATGGGATAGGACGCCACCCGAGGATTAGAGAGAGGAGAATAGGCAGTAGTGCGAAAGCGCAGGGTCGGAGACGGAAACAAGGGTACCAGAAGTACCGACAAAGGAATACAAGGAGGAACTTACAGCTGTGTAACAGAAGGGACACGGGAAGGAAATACTGTCACATTTAATTTCGCATGATGAAATAACTAGCAATTTGAATAGGCCTTGTATTGACTGGAAGCAATTGCATTGAAAAATTGTCCTGTAATTGTTGAATACTGTGATATAGTTTATTAAATTGTTATACCTTTCACTTTATTATTTTTTTTTATACTTTATACACCTAGACCGTCGGCCGTGCTGACTGAGGGCTCGGAGCTATTTAACCTTTTAATTGTCCGTCCTTCTCCGGGAAGAGTAATAATTCCGTAGGGGGCACGTGATGCTAAGGCTTAATTATAAAAAAATACACTAAAGAAACAAATTGAATTTATGCTGTATTCCAAATAAATACACAACCGTAGATTAATAGACAATAACAATATTAATGCGCACATAGCACCCCCCCCCCCAGCGACCTTTGAACATTGTCGCGCACTCGCTCGATAGTAGTTTCATAAAGAATTTTCAATTTGGTCTACTTAAAATTTGAAATTTAGAGTCATATCATGAATGAATGCACAGTGCAACAACTTTCCGTTTGTTATGGAACGGATGGAATGTTTTTGTATGTTGTACAAACTCAATTCTGCTATGATGGACTGGATTACTGGGTCAATTCAGTGCAGATTTCAGTTGGAAATATACTCGAAATTCCCGTACAGTTTCGGTGTGCATCAGATTTTGCAGTACATGTCATTCGGATTTGCAGAACTAAGAAAGTACATTTTTGAGGAAATTCATGATGCATAAATTAAGTGTATATTTATTATCATTCTTACTACCAGCTAACGACATATTTTAAATTACTGCGTCTCTGGTTGACGTTACAAATATCACGTTCATTCATGAGCTTTCGGTGAACTTGTCCACATCATTAACTTTTATCATCTATAATGTCAAATGGATGAAACAGCTAGTTTAGCTCATTCACAAATCTAAATCAACCAAGACCTAAAATGTCACTACATGAGTGTACATGGTTTGTTTACAAAGTTCCAAAGACAATACTAATTTAGGCACACGTGTCGAGCACGTGCGTGCAATATCGATGCGTTCAGTAAAGTTAAATATTGCACTTTTGGACAATGGAAAGATAACGTACAAAAATGAGCATATAATAAGTTCTTATTTTAACAGTTTACAGATGTGACTTGTTTAATGTTGTGTTTAGATATAGTTTAAGAAACATTTGTTTCTATAATTCATTGGAAACAAAATGAACCGGTTTGGGGTCAGATATACTACAATGAAGACAAAATGATGATCGAAATACGATGTTAATTTGTAGATGATACAAGATTTAAAAAAATCCTACATCAAACTCGTGTCCATAAATACAGGACTGGATATTTAACACAATAATGCGCACCGAGTTAAATAACTGCAAGATAACTGAAATATTTAATATAACGAAAGATGATATGGTTCCTAACTGGAACGAATAAATGAACTGAAAAAACAAACATTATGCACAAAAGCAATCATTCAAACAATGATACGCGAATTTCAAAACAAGTGTTTCACTGAAATGGTGTTAACAGGTTTCATATAAACAATGACTAAAATTTTCACTGAGATAGCGATAACTGGGTTTAATACAAACGACATATCTTGCGGTATACAATTCATAACCAAAAGGTATTTTCAGTCCCATCGTTTTGCCGGACGGTCAAGGAGCCACCACGAATGGTCCGTCCCTCACTGTCTGCCTAAGGATCCGTACAACCTCTTGTTCCCTGAAGACCCGTTGGTCCCAAAGCTTTGATAACCACCATCTTCCTTCAGGCCAAGGTCAAAACCGACAGCAGCACACCGAGTACATACCAACCCAGATGAGTACCACGGCTAAAACACCTACAGTACGGTGCAGACACAAAGATACAGCATAGCTCTGTCACTGTCACTCCATCACCTCTTTCAGCTGAAAAAAATAATATCTAAATTCGTGTAATATCAGTGACACAGTCATGTATAACGTGCAGTGTCGTACGTGACGCATGCGCTAAAGTGGAATTTATATTTTATGAAAATGATATTATCGGGACTGCCGTACAAGGTTATCATAATCAGGTTCATAGGTGAACCTGTAATCTGACGAGAATTTTTACAGAACTGAGGTAACTTTCTCTCGTCCCTTAATTCATGCAGCATTAATGTGAATAAAATCCTTCTGTTCAGCTATATACTGGTGAACTTGAAACAGACTATAATACAATTTAACACTGCATTACACAGTTCGGAACCAAAACAAAATGCACAATAAATACTAAAACAATAAAACAAAACAATTATATACTATAATACAGATAGGAAAAGACAATTTTACAATTCACATACCTCTACAGCTGGAGATATTGCGTCGTAAAGAGGACCACTTACTGGGAAGACTTTTCGTAATGTGAATTTTGAATGTACCATGAGGCTATATGTACATTGGCTATGTTGCCATGCACGGCATGTGCGCTCAAGGTATATCGGTTTTCCCATCGTAAGCACTTTGCTCGCATAGCATGGAGTGAACCGAACTCACTGCATCGAAATGATGTATGATATAGATAAAACACACTCAGGTAACGCTGTACACAGAAATGAAACCCGAATACATTTTATTCCAAATATTCATAAACAATAAATATACACAATTCTGTCAAATAATTGGAACAATAGGTATTCATTTATTGTGGGCTAAAATACTGTAGCGAGTTCATTCAAGGACGTTTTGGACAATGCAAAATTAATACATCAATACTGCTTGTATGTTAACACATTCAAGGACCTAGAACTGATTCGGAACACTCGAGTCTTTTGGACTTGTGTGGATAAACGTTTAGGATCATTTTTTATTTAATTCATAATACTATCAGTTCCTGCTAAATTTTCAGTTTTAAATTTAGAAAATTAACTTACTTGTTAAGTTGTATAAAACTTATTGATTTTGCTTCTTTCTGTTACTTAGTTTATGGCCATAGTTTCGTAACAGTCGTGATAGAAAAGAGAAGAAGAATGGTTTCTGGAATGATTGAGGGAATCATAAAAAATACTTCTGCTGAACAGAGATACATAGAACAGAATCAACTTCAAATCTTAGACCTATTTTTTTTTTTTCAGTTGTAGATTTATTTTGAGAAGTGTGATATTTAGGTGACTTTAATTAAAGAGCCACACGATGTTCTTATTATTGATAAAAGTATTAAAATACTGTTTACTTAGTTATATTGTTAACAAACCTTTCTAATTTTAAAATTAAAAATACCAGATTTTTAAAGTTTTTATATCATGCAACTAATTTCGTGTCCAACTAACGTCCAAAATATATGTAATAAAAATGAAAAAGTGTTTTAAATAGCTTTTCCATTATAAAATGTCAAATGTATGCCTCTCCGGTTCAGTTTTAAAGTCAACAAACCATCCTACGTAAAAACTGGGCTCGTCTTGCATTGTTAATATCGGTACTGACATTCAGTTATTATTATTGTTATTATTATTGTTATTGTTATTATTATTATTATTATTATTATTATTAGTAGTAGTAGTAGTAGTAAGTAGTAAGTAGTTGTAGTAGTAGTAGTGGTACTAGTGTTTTGTTGTTCTTGTTACTACTAAAACTGTTATCATATAGCGTATATTTTCAGCGATGGAGATATTTTAGAGATTTAGTGGTCGCAGATCGAGTGGCAAAAAAAAAAAGAAATAAAAAAATAAAAAAATAAATACAATCTATAGACACCGCATTAGATATTATAATACATAAATAATACAACCCAGTTTCCGGGCTCAGGAAATCAAAATGTCCTGTTGTCCTGATCGTGTAAAAACTGTCTATGCCGAGAAATACATTACTCCAAGCTCGCCTCAGGCAGAGTAGACTCAGATTCATAAACGATAAACGTCTAGATTTAGCAGTGCCCAACAACTACCGTGCTTCAATTATTAATTAAGTTTTTTTTTATCTTTCCTCCTTCATATCAGCGCATAACACGTAGCAAAAGAAACCGACTTAGACTTTTACACATATATCCAAACAAAAACTTTGTGGTTAAATTTGATGAGAAACATGAACATATTATGTTCAGGTCAAGACACCAGGTTTAAAAAGTTCCTAATACTTGGTCCCTGATAATGGGCAATAAAAGATACGATTAGTGCCTAGATCTTGATTTCATTATGGTATTTTGTATTTATAGGGACACTTTTTGGTAATCTAGGCATCATTTTAATGTGGAGACATTCTCCTTTTCAGTGAGTGGTCGCATATCGTTAATATGAAAGATCACTGATATTATACGAGCTAGAGAATGTCAAACGTTTTAACTTTTCTTCTGGTCTGTGCTATATTCGCTTCAAGTCACCGAGATTTTCAAGACTGCAGCTTTATTGATATCTTCTCACGCCAAAGCGAAGACATCAGTTGATGACGCATTTAATTTTAAGTTATAGATGCCCATCAGGTCACAGGTTACAAATTTCAAATGTCCTGTTTATTTTATTTTAATTCTGTGCTGAAAGGAACGTTAAGCAACCGTAAAACTCTTGTCTAAGGCTACTGGATGATGATTGTTGTGCGAAACAATAAGCCAACCAATAGCATCCCCCGTGAATAACATACACTCACGCAAATTGGCATAAATGTGTACCTTTACTAGATAACATCTACTCAGTCCTACAATGCCAGTGAATACTATGTTTTGGAGGGTAATATCAACCTAGTCTTACCCTGCACCCGAATATCGAATTTTGCTTAATGTTCTTATTTACTTATTCGATTCTATTGATGTGTAGTACTAGTAATTATTCTCAAAACCTGACTGGTCTGGTAAATTTTGTTGTACCTTTAATTGATACATTGAAATAACTGGAATTTGAATTTATATACATTTCTCAATTTATTAATTGAATGTGAATAGCTGGAATAATTTCAATTTCATTAGGAAGTTTTGTCAGTATATCAAGTACTGTGAAACAATATTCAGTTAACGTCCCTTTTGTTGTCGTTAACATATCCTTTTGTACACCAAAAGGATACGCTTACTAGCTTTTTTAAAATAATGAACAGATGAGAAGAATATATCGTTATGACATTATGTACAATTCAACTGCGTCACTACAGTGTAATAAATAGATGATCTCAAATGGGTACTGATTCAGTATTTATGGTATGAAACGAGATGAACAATTTCAGCTCAAGCGAGCCTTCGCGAGCAAAGGCAGGAAATTAATCAACGATTTTCATAAATTTAATACTAACTCATTACCCGTTTGAGATTCTGTTTATCATACAGTTTTATTTTAGTTGAAAGAGTTTGGATTTAAATAAGAGCATTTGGCATTCATTAAATTCTGGCTCAGACGCTGCACCTTTCAGTTCTTGTGTGTGAAAATTAGCTCCAGATGCGAGTGGAGTCCATGATGCAGAATTCCATAAAAAGTAACATATAGAAGTAGGTACTTTTTAAAAATAAATTATAATTCTAACATAAGCTGTCCTTACATATCAAACGAACACATGACAATGACATCATTTTCAAACTCCATTGCAAATTCCTGTTTGATATCACAAATGTCGCTCGCTTTGAGTAACTGGCATGCCATATGCATGCACATTATTGAAACTGTTTACAATGTTTTCACCTAACGTTTGTTGATTTCACTAAGGTAGCATCCCATTTGATATGAGTGTGTGTAACGGGATGATCATTCGATGCACACATAAGATGTTGATGTGTATATTAGTGACTCAATATGTAATGTTTTCTGACCGGATAATTGCATTATTTGATTTAGAAGAATGCTCGGACTAAGTAGCTCTCTGTCAGGAGATCTGCATTTGTCGACATTAAGTTATGATATATAAGACAACTAATAGAGTTTGTATTGATACAGAAGGATGGTCTCGATATAACTTCTTATAACATTAAAATAATCA